>OY856186.1:753602-921334 GCA_963693315.1 Diogma glabrata | reverse complement strand
AAGGATCAAAAAGCAACAACAATAAATTCAGGCAGAATAATGACGTCGATTATTATCAGAATTTCTCGAGTTTTCTCGGCAAAGAAATTTTGGATTTGTATGAAATATTGTAACGCCAGGACTACTTCAATTTTGTTCTAAAAATAGTAATTTTCATTTTCAATTATAATTTCATTAATTTTATTAAAGGTCGCAAAATTTTTGTATGCTCCTGTTGAGATTTAGTTGCGTCACTCAATTTCAACAATAAACATGTTTGATTTAATGTTTTTTTTATACGCCGGAGCTATCCGGCAAAATAAAATTAAAATATAGTTTTCATAAAAGTTCGAATTTCGTTACAATATTCTCGATTAAAATGAAATTGTATTTAAGGAATTCCTTTTGCAGAACAAGATATAGTTCAAATTAGACTGCGACATACATCAACACTTGGATGAGAAACTTCTACAAATGTCAACGGTATTGCATGAAAAAGTCGAGAAAATTAAAGACGATTCAAGAATTTCTTTAGGGATCTTCAAGTTCCAGTTCGAGACGGCGGCAGATCAGAATCTTTGGAACGCGGCAAATCGTCTTGCTGCATTAATAGTTGAGCTTAAGAGGGGAGCTGGCAGGAGGCTCTAGATATCCATGTAATCGAAATTCGTCAAAATACGACACTTGCTACGTACATCTGGCCATAAACCAACAGTAACAAATGTTTCATACATGTCACTCGCCGAGATTTGCGACAACTCCTTTTTTTCGAGATAAAAAAGAAGTAAGGCTATATATAGCCTTTGCATATTTTGTAAAATTTTTGTCAAAAAAAAAAATTGAAAAAATATGCTGGCAGGAATCTCTATATATTCATTTAATCGAAATTAGTCAAAATATCAGGTTTACTACGTTAAACTGGCCATAAATCGAAAATCAAAAATTTTATATACAAAACAGAAATTGGTGCTATGCCTAAACACGCAAACCAATTAAGCTCAAACTTGAGCACGGGGAATGTTTTGGACCCACCTTTTAGTTTATATGTCACTCGCCGAGATTTGCAAAAACTCCTTTTTTTCGAAAAAAGAGGTAAGGTTATATATAACCTTTGCATATTTTGCAACATTTTTGTCAAAAAAAAAATTGAAAAAATATGCTGGCAGGAATATCTAGATATTTGCTACGTACAACTGACCATAAATCAAGAATAACAAATTTTACATACAAAATGAAAACATTCTGCCATTCCCAGACCCGTTGCTCGATTAAGCTCAAACTTAAGCACGGTGAACGTTTTGGGTCCACCTTTCAGTTGTCACTCGTCGAGATTTGCGACTCCTCATTTTTTTGGATTTAAAATATTGGCACACACAGGTATTGGCAAACATAGGCAGAAGCGACATTTGATGCTGAGTATTTGAAGAAGAGGGTCACATGGCACGAGAGTGCAGCAAAAATAAGAAAGCAGAGAAATCGTCGTCTTCTGTGAAGAGTAGAGGTGCCAAAGAAAAGGAACACGTACAGTTCAGGAGCAGCATTGGGAAGCTCCTGTGTTGGATATGTGGAAAATCTCACAGGACTGCTGGAACAGGAACCGTGACAGTTGCAATGAAAGCCCGTTGAAGGCAAAACTATGAGGTGAAAAAGTAAGGAGGATGTCACCTAAATACCAATTTCAAGAATGGCAGAAAATAATGGTGGATGTTTGGGTATCAAAGGACAAATTGAAGGTAAACGTTGCTTTATGACAATAGATACAGGTTCAGCTCGCACATTTGTTCATAAAGGTTTGACCGGCGGCGTTTTGGAGCCACCAGATAGATTAAAACTGCAAACAGTAACTAGAGAATGCGCTGATATAGAAGGTATAAGGATCGCTGAAATAAAGAAAGGAAATAACTGCTATCAAAAAGAGGTGCTCGTGGCGAGCATTGTGGATGGTCATTTTGGGGATGGACTTTATGAAAAAGAATGGATTCGTTTTTGATTTTGGATGTGGGATCTTTTAAGTTAATATTGTTGATAGCGATTACACAGATGTTGATAGCGATGAACAACCATCCAGTGCAGAGGCAAATCCAGAATCATCATTTAAACAGATGAGGGAAAGAGAGATCAAACGACGCAGACGTTTATCTCACGGTGAAAGTTTAAAAGGAAACAAAGGTAAATGTATAACGAAGTAGATAATCTGAGTAACTTAAATGAAGTGGTTCAAAGAGCTTCAATCTGGAACGAGTCGCAGCTGGAAAGATGAAAAATATGAATGGTTCAAGGATACGGAGGGCGAAAAAACTCAAAGGAAACAGATAAAGTAAAAAGTAATGAGAATCCGGACTAATCAAGGTGGGCCGACAAAGAACAAGTGATGGCCAAGGACATAAAAAGGGACATCAAGTAATTGTAAACAACATGAGCAATAGGAAAATAAAATAAAAGTTGGATTAAACAACTGGAGAAGATATTTAGAACCTGTTCGGAATTTACGATTCTTATTATCGGCCTGATATTTGAAATGAGTATACAAGTTGTTCTGAGCTGATCATTCTATAAAAAGATATTCGATTTAAACCTTCAACTAAAAGTTGACCAAAAAATTATCTGAATTGTAGATAATCCTAAAACAAAACTTGACAATGAATGTAGTGTGGTCAAAACAAATAACATTTATTTCATTTGTTAGAGAGGTCTGTAATATGAGACCAATAAAAATATATTTTGTTACCGTGACATATAGAGCACCAATTCATTACCGGGCGTCAGCTCGAATAACGATTTTTTCAAAATTTTAAATCGCACAGTATTCCTATAGTTTTGAAAATTTACATTTGTTTCATTTTTTCTCCCTCCGTTTATTTCTACAATGAACCGACAAAAAATAAAAATGACAGGAAATTTAGTAAATTTTGAACAAAAACCGTGCTTAACACATTTTTTTATGTTTTGAGGAACTTGGAGTGGGCAAAAGTAACAAATCAATTATTAACCTAGCTGAGTCCCAATTGCACCCATTTTGAAAGACCACTTAATTAAATTAACATTCCAGTTTTTTATTAACTGTTCGATCTGCGAAGTTCTTGTCTTTAGTTCTAATTTTTATAATATCTTTACATTTCACTGCAGCTGTTCAAGGGTATTTTAAGCTGGCGGTATGTGAGTGTATGGGAAAGAAATTTCTCTAACGATTTCTCACGAACAGATGTCCTGATTTAAATAGAAACTCTCAAAATCAGTGTTCCTTCGATTACTTAGAATCGCCATTTGTTGCTTAATGATTCAGTAATCCATCAACTACTACCAAAAATAAAACAATTACAAATAGATTGTAATAAATTTGCAGCATTTGTTATTAATTAAAATTATTTCGACTCCGAATATTTTAGTTGGTGCACAAATAACTTATTTCTCTGTTCACTATCTTACTTTTTAATATTGACGAGGTGGACGAGCAAGAGGAGGAATAAGTCTTCTATCTACCCTGTTCATTTCCAGAATTCGTCCGTATGCGGCATATGTATGTTGAAGCACACTCCGGGTAGGAGTGCCAATGTTAAACAACGGACCAATCTCGGGCCAGTATTGGCGAGCCAAGCCTTGGCTAGTAAGCTTTGGGCCAGGTCTGAGACAGTTGTAAATGCCAAGACTGAACCAAGGTTCAGTTTATTATATTACGCGTTATTAACCAGTCTAATGCACTGTAAACCTCTGCAGGCCATATTATGTTTATCTTTACTTTCATATGTTACTCTTTCCACAACCTCTTTCCAAACATTTAAAGGAGATTTGGAAAGAAAATTGATTTGGTGGACCTGGACCAAGTCTAATTTGCCAGACTTGGCCCAAGTATGGTTTGCCAGACTTGGCCCCAGGACATCAGTCCAAGCTCGGGCCGTTTGAAAATGTTAAGCCTGGCTCAACCCCCAAAAACTATGGCGTGGTCTTGGAACAGACTTGGCTCCTTAGCTTTTTCTTACTTGAGACCTATTAAAAACTTTCACCGACATGAGCATCGTTAAAATCAGGGAATCACTTAGCTTCAGCAGGAGCCTCAAATAGTTCGAGTAGTGGGAGGCAAAATCCATGGCATCACAACGGACTCATTTTGGTTTTTGTGTTATGACCGCCACTGCAACCTATTTTCAGGATTCAGGATAGAAAGTTTTTGTATTTGGGTCGATTTTCGAGATCGGTATTTTTATATCTTCACATATCAAAGCCTTCTGAAACTGTTAACGCTATTGTTTACGGGCAGTCTATATGTGTGAATGTAATGTTAAAAAAACAAGTGTTTCCAATGCTTTCTCACGAACGGATGAAAAACCGTTTTCGATTGAACCGCAATAAATCCGTGTGAAATGTTATGGTACCGATATGAGAACTGGTGCCAATAATTATATAACACAAACCACTTCAAGGAAACAATGATTAAAACTTCACTTCTATTTCGCAATCAAATGTTCGGTTTATAAATATGAAATAAATGAAATAATTTTAACTTACCCTATAATGTGAAGGCAGGGACGGATCAACAGATAACCGATTAAAAAAACTATCTGTTGCATTATGAGCACTTGGTACACCTTGTTGTCTTGATTCTAAAGATGATGCAAATTTATCCAAAAACCAATCAGGCGGTTTTGTACGACTCCTTTTTGTTATTCTAAATCTTAATGCATTTAATGTTCGTCTAAGTGGTCCTAATTTTTTTTGAGGTTCGTCCTAAAAATATAAAATAACAAAACATAGTTATAAGTTTATAAACACTCTTAAATCACAAGTAGCAAAACTTAATTCAACTTCAAATCAATTTCAACTAAATAAATTTTTTAATTGAAAATTAATTGTAACTTTATTTTTTATCTAGAAAATTCAAAATTTCAATAAACTTTAACTTAAATCAATTATTTTTGTTATTAGTTTGTAAGTTGATTAACTTTAATTTCCATTAATTTAAGTGGATTATGTAGAGACAAGATATTTATTTTATTTATTGACGAGAAAAGGGTAGAATATTAATGACAAAGCATTGTCTTGAAGCAGCAAATTGATTTTAATTTTCTTCGAGACTAACTTTGAATTGATATTTGTAAAAGTGCTCGGAGTTTTTAGGTCAGTTTTGATTCTGATTTTTTAGAGTAAAAAGAATAAACAATTGTGTTTATTTTAAATTATAATGATCAATATGATTTATTTGATTGACTTTTTTAAAACAAAAATAAATAAAAATAAAAAGAAATTAATGAAACGGTGGTTTGGCTTTGTTTTATAAATCTACCTTATATAGCTGGCAAATATCCTTTCTTTTTTAAACAGAACTATTTTACTTGATTGATTCAAAACACGTCAACCAAAACAAAAAGTTAACCAAATTATTAAAGATGTGTAAGTTTTAATAATTAGCATGATCATTACATAAGTACATCAAAAAGTTTTTAAGCTTGATTGCCAAAAAATGTTAAATGTTTTGTATCTTTTCACGATTGTTTTATTAATTAAATAATTATTAGTTTTAAATTTTCACTGTTTTACCAGCGTTTTCTGACCATGTTTCCATCCACGTACTGTACTGTACTAAAATAATGTTCAAATTACACAAAAAATAAATAAAATAAATAAATCGTTTTTAATTTAGTTTGAAAAACATAATACAAAAAAATGACATGAATAATTTGGTGCTCACTTTTTTTGTGTTCAACGTGCTATTATGGTGTTCTTTTGCAAAGTCAAGGATTATTTAATTATTTTGGTTTTGTTTTTATTTGACTTTTAATTAAAACAATTTTTAATTAATTTTGTTAGTCTGAGTTTTTTACTTACTTTTAAGGGTATGTTTAATATAGAGATATGTCAACAATGATTGTCGTATATAAATACGTAAGCGTCTATCAGTTAAAGGAGTTAATTTTTATACCTAAAACCCGACTAACGACTTCACTGAAAATAATATGCAAAACCACAGGTTTGAGTAGCGGAAAACCTTATACGAACCTTTCATCATCAGGTCAGTTCCTAAATAACCTATCTACCTCGTATTTCTCAATATTAGCATTACTCATTGTGTTTTCATATCCTTTTGACTGGAGTATGGTGTCAGACGCACCGTGACTAGAAGCGATCAGTCTGTTAGCACAGCAAAATTGCTCAACTCATGCGATACGAAATAAAATTTTTTTAACAAATTTAGATTTAGTGCGTCCAGTTTAGAAATTTAGAGTTTTGAAAACGGATCTCAGTAGCTTAACACTTTGAAGCCAAGTGTCCCGGGTTCTATTACAGGCCCAAGTAGAGATTCTTTAGTTGGATTCTTTGTAGTTTCGACAATTTGGTCACCTAGTTTATTGAAAAATTGTCTAAACCTTCTTCGAAAGCAAAAATGCGATAAAAATAATCAATAAGATTAATTCATGGAAGATGAGACCAAACAACCAATATCTATTACTAGGAACTTTGCATCAGAAAAGAGGCGAAGATCATATGAAAAGGTAGTAAAAAGGCAGTCAAGTGTCTATTCCGCAAAAACTTTAAGACGCAAACTAAGAGGACGAGAACGGTCACATAAGTTGCAATTATCAGAGAGTCGAATTTGATTTAACAATCAGTTTCCGTTCACTTCTTAAGGAAAACTCAGCTCCAACAACCAACTGTAGGTAAGCAAGATGATACTAAAACCTGTGCTCTAAACGGAAATCTACCAACCGCCAATTGGAAAAAAGCAAAAACGGAAACGGTCCTCTTTATCAAATATAAAAATTAATGACAATGAAGTAGTCAAAAAGATACTACAAAGATGAGACCAACTGAGCGTTTCTCATTTGAGTTTCCTTCCTTAGAGGAAACTGGTTGCAACTTTTAGAATCTTTTGTTTTATTCAAAGTTAGGCATGTTTAGTGTTAATTATAATAGATTATAAATTAACGTCTCTGAATATCCGAAGATACCATACCAACTAGGATTTGCAGCTTTATAAGACCTTTATAAGGGAGACACTTTATAAGGGATTGCTTTGAATTGCTTAGGGATCTGTAAATTTAATTTTGTTGGAATTAAGTTATGATATAATCCACCTAAAGGATCCAATACTTCAAATTGTACCAAACTTGGATTAATTTGGCAAATAAAAATCAAGTAAATTACATTTTTGTCCACGAACGTCGGGAACTCTTGTAGGTTGTTCTATTATATTTGAGTAAAATTATGATAAAGGGCAAAATCTCTGTTTTCTAATATCGTCTGTTTTAGAACTATGCGTGAACCAATCCTTATTGTGGCCATTTAAGTTTCCAAGAACTATAAATTTGGAACTAGAATACTCAACCCAACCTACCTAACTTAACAGATAAATCATCAAATACATTTATGTTCTCAGGCGAGTTGGGCAAACGATACTGTAACTCTGTCCAAAGACAAATAGTGCTTGGCTAGAGCAACTAATTTTTATGGATACCATATTCTGCAATTTATAGTTCAAATTATTCTTACACATGGAATGGTATTCCTTATAAACGCACAAACACCGTGCTTGACGTACCATGAGGATTCCAGTTCATAGTTGGGAAAGAAGTATATTTACTTTTATCCAGGATGAAAACTCATTCACTGATAATCGTTTCCGTTAAAAACAGAAGATTATCAGTTCTGTTCCAAGAAGCTTAAGAATAAAAAAACTAAGTGTCCGCACTAAGATCTTTTGACTGTAAATTCATTTTTTTTGCGGAATACATGGTAAGGTAAGAACATATAGTTAGGTAAAAATAATTTGAATATTTAATATTATTCAACTGCAGTGACAACAGTAAGGTCACCATAATTCCCTTACGGAAGTAGAGAAAATGAAAAAATGGCATATGTCATTTTTTATCATATGATAGGATTTATTGTGTAGGTCTATCTATTTAAAAAAAAAAATTAGCGTCCATAACCACCGAATGCATGATGTTGTGGAATCTATATCTTAAAAGGTATCAATGAGTTTTTCTGACATATGATGTGTGCGAACTGACGAAATAATGAAAGAACACAATTTTTGGTGAAGGTGAAATTTGTAAAAACAAAATTTTGACATAAGGTGAAAAACTTCGTAATATTTATGTTTGCTGTTAATAAATATATATAACATATATACTAATACATATAAATATTACTTTGGCACTTAAAAAAACTTCTGTAATAAATTATTGTTCCTCCTGAAATAATTTGTTATGCCTACTGTCACAATTTGATGATGCTAAAAAGCTTACCAAATTTTGACGTTTCGTTATGGTGAATATAAATTCCAAAAAACAAAATTTTGACAGTTAATATTTGTCATCTGTCATTATTTCGTCAGTTCGCACACAGCATTATGCTGTGCGAACTGAAAAATAACCTTAATAATAGTAGATTATACACCAAGGGAGGGAAGTGCATGTTTTTCTCCTGATGTGTGTTTGGAGCCCGAGGGCGGAGCCTTAGGACTACATACCACCGAGGGAGATGACATGCTCTCTCCCGAGGTGTATATACTATTTGTTGTACGACCACAATATAATTATGATATTAAAAACTAAATCTAATCATTTAGAGAACGAAAATTATGGTTTTTAATGTTCATCATAGTAGGCGGTTTTTATACAAATTTGTTTGAATTTATCGTACAAAAATTTCTGTTTTCATGAAATCTATCATTGTTGTCATGGTTTGTTATTTTTTATTTTTATAAGCAGTAAAAGTGCATCCCACAAATGAGGGAGCGGAATTGAACTTTATATACAACTCGTGCAAAAAATATATTAAAACGATTTTTTGAATCGTTTAATGATTATTGTGAAACACAAAATTTAGTGATCGAGCCTAAGAAGTTTTCAGTTCGTCACATTAATTCAACAAATTTTTAGAAACAATATTTGTTAAATCAGACTCTTAGTTTTCATTGAGTTTTCAAACTCCTTATTTAGGTTGTACAGTAGAAATTGGAATATTTTTTTTCACATGCGTTCTAAGGTAGTGATGGACGCAAATCTTTTTTATTTTTTTTTAAAGAAGGTATAACTAAACAATAAATCCTATCACATATAAAACATGACCTAGTCTAATATTTTATGATAGGATCGATAAAATAAAAATGAAAAAAAAGAAGCAAGTTTATTTTAAAAATTTGCACGAACACAACTAAAATGATTAAATTCCACACATAGTTTATGAGGGTTTGATTCTTTGAGCAAATAACAACGTGCCATCTTCAAGGAATTCTCCATAGCCAAGATTGATGGTGCTACCAATAACTGAATAGAATTCATCTTGCAGCACCCCTAAGATATCACCTTGGCTAGTGATATCTTCTCACTGCCATTGCCAGTGGTATGCAATATCTTACGTGAACTCTTATGCCAATAGCAGAGACTGGAGTACTCGGGGTTGTCACACCCGTAGATAAAAAATAAAAAAATTTATAAATCAACAAAAACTGATCCCTTCATGGAGACCAAAACGTCGAGCATTGCCACAATTCTCTCATGAATCTAATCGCCAACGAGCAGAGTTTTGTGAAAACTGAAGAAATTTATAAAACCGGTTGATTAACAGTTATAATCAACGTTTTATATTCTATGATAAATAATCTTAAAAATTTATGATTTATTACAAACAAAAAAATTGAAAAATATTACCAAATTCTTTTCTAGTCCTAAAATTGATATATCGATTTTTTGAACCATCTCAGTTCCAAAATGTTAATATTTTTATATCGTTCTTTATCCGTTAATCAATTCAATTTTGCAAAAACACTGTTGTTTACTTATATCCGATATTTTTATTAATTGTTTTGTCCTTTTTTTTAATTTAGTTTAATATTAAATTAATATTTTTATCACATTTACTTAAAAATGTTGTTTTATTGATAACATTTCTTTTTATATCTTTTAAAAAAACACATAATGTAAGTTTTTTTATATTTTCTTCACTTTGTTTTTCACAATGTCGTCACTCTTATTTTTGTTATTTCTCAATGCTTTTAAAGATTTATATTTTAAGCAAAACTTTAAGTGAAATAAATAACGGATTCTGGTGTGCTATTAAATAAACTTTTGGTTTTGTTATTATTATTTGTTTTTATTAAAGTGTAAGTTTAAGCTTATCATTTGTTTTTGCATTACACTTATTTTCTATTGTTTATTTTTAAAATAATTTTATGATGATGAAATTTTTTTTTTTTTTTTGGTTTGTATTGTGGAAATGATGAAAACTATGAAAAATAAATATTTTTTGTGTTTTATTAAACATTTTATTGTTTTTGATTTCTATTTCAATCTCATTAGCAAAATGAATATGATTTAAAATTGGGTCGAATATTTGATTAAACATTTAATGGTGTATAATGAAATTAATGTAAAATTGAGTTGTAATGATTTTGTAATTGAAATTCGATGTTGTAACATTGACGATGTTTTCCAATACACTGAAAAAAAAGTTGAAGTAATGACAAGCTCATCTCGAAGTTGGCAGTTGATTATTCATGCAAAGAAAAATTAAGTTGCAAACAATTTCACTGTGATTGGGACAACTACACGATAACATTTTCCTATTGACAGAATGAGGTTTATATAAAATATAAAGTGTTATATCCAATATAACAGTAGTTAAATAAATTTAATAACCATTTCCCTTAAAAAATTTTTCTTTGACTATCATGAATTTTTCATTTTAAAATTTGAGTATTTGAGATTAATTGAACTATATTTTATTTTCACATAAATATTTCTTGTGATTGTCTCAACTTCATCGGTTTATAATTGTACAGTTGTTGAAGCAATTTCGTAGTTCGATTCGTCATATCTGCCCGCACGGAGAGGTTGAGACAACGGCATTTCAATGGGAAATAGGACATGTTTTTTTCAGTGTATGTTTTGTAGGGATTGGAAAACTGAACTAAACGAAAATAGATTAATTCTTAATTAATTAATTCTTACTGTATATTTTTAATTATATAACTGAACTAAATTTTGTATAGTGTAAACTTGCAAGTAAACTATAGTTTGAGCAGAGCTCTTAAATTCTACTAAAAGTTCATATTAAGGGCCACTAAAATATAAATTGGTATATTCTAATAATTGAAATACGCAATAACTTGGTAATTGATTTTATCATAAACTTACACCAAATGAATAATCAGAATGCAACCGATTATTTTTTCAAAACGACATTATTATTGAAATTCAGCACCATCAACGCCAAAGAAGATTTTGTCAATACATGTAATAAATACATACTACAAAATATCATATAAGAGTTAGTTCTTTTCACAACAACACATAAAAACCTTTTAAGATCAAAGTCCCACAGCAACATGCGTTATAAAGTGTTGATGGAGGCAAATTTGCTTTTTTTTATAGAAGGAATAACTAAAAAATAAATTCTATCACATATAAAATATGACATAGGCCAATATTTCATGTTAGCAAAGAAAAAAAAAAAAGAAAATAAAAGGTAAACAGCAAATTTGTTTTAACAATTTGCAGGAACAAAACTAAAATGTGGTTGCCAATAATCCAGCTAGTTGCATATTCCTTGATCATGCGACGCACTTCCTTCCTCAATGATTAAATCCCATACATAGAGCTATATGAAGGCTCGATTCTTCGAGTAAACAATAATGAATACTCCATAGCTAAGATTGAGGGTGCTACCGTTGACTGAATAGCGTTCATCCGCCAGCACTCCTAAGATATCACCTTGGCCAGTGATATTTCACTGCTATTGATTGAGGGTGCTACCGTTGACTGAATAACGTTCATCCGCCAGCACCCCTAATATATCACCCTGGATAGTGATATCTCAATGCTATTGTCAGTGGTATGTGATATCTTACGTTAGCTCATATGTTAATAGCAGTTACTGGAGTACGCGGGGTGGTCACAGATCAAAAATAATAAAAAAATTTACAAATCAAAAAATTGATCCCTCCATGCGGGTGATGAATAATTGTGAAGTTAATAATGATGTGGGGAAAAAAAATTTGCTATTCATTTATTGGCGTATAATATTTTTATTTTGACCATCATTTGGGATTTTTGTATCTGTATCCTTTTTAGTTACTACGTATAGAAAAACTGATGCAAATTCTAAGTGGTTTCGTTTTTTGCTGGAGCAGAGACCCTTATTGCAGATGTCTGGTTTTTTAAAAAATGATAGTTATATGTTCAAGTATTCTATATTTATAAATTTTGTTGCAATATTTTGTTCCAAACGGCCGTTATTACTTTAATTTTGAATCGAATTTTAAGCCTCTAGCCTTTTAAACACATGGTTGATGTGGCCCATATACAAATTTGTTTTAAGATATAACCTGGAGTCTGGACACATATTTCCAGATATATTTTTTGTGTAGGTAAAAGAATTTGACCTAAAGGGTGTCGCTAAATTCGACTTGTAAAAAATGATCCCAGATATAGTATAATCCGTCCGCATCTTTACAGACACTTTTGTTGGTGTAGGTCAAAAAATGCGACCGTTAGTGTCGCTAAATTCCGTTATAGCTCATATCATTATTTATATTTGTAATTAATTTTTAATTTTTCACCTCCGCTTATCATAGTCATTTGGCACCAAATTGTTTTAAGAAAGGCCGAGATGAAGAACATAGCAATAGGTAGATTTGTCTATGAAAAATACCTATAAAAAAGAGAATGCGAATACCAATAATCATCCTATTGTAATTATAACACTTCAGCTTGTAACATGTTATGCATAAGCCGTAAGGATTTAATGAAACTACGTCAAGACAAATTAAAAAAAAATAAAATGCTTACACGATATTTGTACCTTTTTTTATGCAATTAAATATTTTTCCGTATAGAAAACATAAACGACCTAAAATAATTATAATCGTAAATGTTTTTTCAATTTTTCATCATTCATGAAAACTTCAAACAAATATTGGTTTGATATTCCAACCGAATAATCGTATGTCGACTAGACAAAGAAACACACTCAATTTACTTCTTCATTCATAGAAAAATCCCCTTATGCCTCATAAATATTCTATTTTCCATTCAAAACCGTAAAGTTAAATAACAACTAAATATTAGTCTTTTTACTCCAGAAAACCCATAAAATATGAAAGGCCGATATTTGCCACCATTCCATTTTATTACAAGCCAACAACAGCAAATGAAATCGTGAAATGAAAATTTTTCTTTTTCTTAAAGATATATTTACATTTACAAAAAAAATGTCTTTTCATAAAAATATTTTGTTTTTCTTTATTCTTTTCTCGTTTTTCTTATGTACGATTTTTGGTAAGGATATGCAATTAATTGATAAAAAAAAGAACCTTTGTGCGACATGAAGATAAATGGAAATTAAAAATTGAGATAAAACAAAAAGGTTGATTGCTACAGACATGGAATAGGAAATGTAATGACATTTACAAAAAATAGCTAATTTTTCATATGTATATTAATTAAATAAAAATAAGTGAATTAAGATCAACAATCAAGTTTTAAATGAACACCGATGGTGACAAGTAAATTTACTAAAGCGTTAAGGACCATAATGAATCACAACCTTCAAAAACAAACTTTCAAGAGATATGTAATCCATCAAAAATTTCTATCTCTTGAATTTCAAATAAAAACATATTTCATAATTCGACATCCACACATACACAAATACTAAAAGCAGTTGCTTATATTTCCAAATAATAAATCAAATAAAAACCACGAGTTGTGTTGATATTGTCGAATAAATTGAAATGAGTTTTGGTAACCGACATAAACAATAACAAAAAATAGGCAATCATTTTCATGTTTTCATTTTTCTTACAACAATAATGTTTTTTCGTTTTATAAATAAGACAACGCTGACAACTTTGAAAATGGTTAAGAAATGAGAAACTGGGAAAATGGAAAATGGTTAAGAAATAAGATGACTTCCAATGGGTTGTTGATAAGTAAATGGCCAACTAAAATTCAGTATTTGTTTTGTTCCAATCATTCCTGTAAGATTGCGAGTATGTCGAATTACTTATTAGTTTGCTTTTAAAAATTGAAACTGTGAATGGTTATAAAAAATAGATGAAAAATAGGAAGACAAAAATTTGTAAATTTAAACACAACAACAATACTACTACCGGCAGTAAGAAAAAATAGAGGAGAAAGTAATTTTATGTTATTTTTGGTAGCGATAACTAAGAAAATATAAAAGAAAATAAATGTTACTTAAATTTAAAAGAAGATGGTTTGATATAGATAGTATAATCTCAGGGTTGATTTTTTTTCTTTTCCTCTTTTTTGTGCTATTTCATTTTGATAATTTTATCATATTTAAGGAAGTTAGATGAATGCTCAGGAAATTGGTTTGGGAACAGAACAAAAATAAATTTTATTTAAACGGAAACAATTGAATAGGAAAGTTTGGGAAAGTATTGTTAAAGAATTTGTATGATTAAGGAATATCATTTTAAAAACAGTTTGAGAGAAATCAAGTTCATTTGTTAGGTCGACCATTTCATATTAAATCGAGAGGGGGTCTTAGGTGACCATTTCCGATTTGTCTGAAAATGCGTTAATAGATTCGTCTCGAGAAAAAAAAAACTAATTTGACCGAAAAATTTTAATAAGTGGTTTTTCATGAGATATCGCGAAAATCGGGAAAAATCAAAAGAGGAGTCAAATTCAAAAATTCACAGCTCTTTCATTTTTTATCCGATTTGCGTCAACAGTATATTGTTGAAAAGGTAATTTAGTCTACTTTAAGATAAATTATTCAAAATTTATTGTTGCCTAACGAAAAGTGAGTCAAAATGTGAGTTTTAATATATTTTCACGCTTCGGCTCAAAACCTTACCTTTGAATTTTTTTTTTTTTTTTTTTTAACAAATCGCCTTTTCAACAAATTGCCTTTTCAACGATATACTGTTCTTGATGGTATCTTGATTTGTTAGGTTTTTATTGAGTTTTTTATGGGATATGCCATGAATTTTCAGTACAAAGTTTTACCGCATGAGTAAAAAATCGACCATATTCTCTATTCGGTCACAGATAACTAACTAAATATCCCCTTTTTCTATAACCTCTAAAAACAAAAAATCCCAAAAAGTAACAACATGCTGAAACGATTATAAATGTAAAAGGTTAGAGCGACGAGGCGCCAATATTATTTGTTCCTTTTGAAATGTCTATTTATTTTTAATTCTTTTTATCTCTCTCCCTCTCAAAAATAAAAACAATGTTTTAAGAACTTAGAATAAGAAAAAATAAATTTTAATAAGTTAGATTGTTCAAATTTAGATTCAGTAAAAATTGGTCTTTAAGAATAATTAGTTAAAATATCTTTTTAGAGTTAAATAAAAACAAAATAAGTGACAAAAAATATTTTTTACGAATAAAATTAAATTAAAAATAAGTGCTAGTGCTATAAATATAAAATATAATTTTAATAAAATTATTATTTTAATAAAATTATATTAAATAAATATTTTATCAAAATGTTGTGTGCTGAGCCAAACATGAAATGCCATTTGAATGAATGCGATAAATGCCCCGGAGTGAATGGAATGGAGCAATTCTTCGAACAAATACTTGAAGATAACCAAATGGAGAGTATACCATCAAACAATGGGTCAATCAAAGCGGTAAATTTTCAACTAGCTTATTTTTGAATTACGCCATTCATTACGCCATTTGAATTACGCCGTTCAGTAATTTATTTTAATAATTTTTTTAAAAAATAGGTAGAACGAGCTTGGAAAATATTACGCGTTCTTGCGATGATTTCATTAGGTCGTATAGCATGCAGCTGGCAACTTTGATTCCACACGATTTCATCGAAGGAGAATACAAGAAAATTGAAAAGAGATTTGAAAAAAAAATCGACAAAGTGTTAACTATCACAAGAACACAAAAATTTCACTGCTTTACTCCAATCAACGACAAAGAAATTAAAGTCTCAAAATTCTCAGCTTCGAATGATTTTACAATCTTTAAATTAATTGATTAAACAGAATTTAAAGAAACCATTTTGCATAACACTATTTACAGATCGAAAAAAAAATAAACTAAATCATATCATTTCCTGTTCTGTGATTTTTTAATTTTTAATTTGTTCAATTTTTTAATTTTCTTTTATTATATATGTATTTGTATTTTTCTAATGTTCTTGATAGTCTTAAGATTTGTGTTACTACTGGGCGAGAATTGGGTCTCGGCCTGTTTGCCATCGTTGATTAAATAAATAAATAAATAGATAATAAAATCGAAAATTCAAGAAAATCGATAATTTGTTTAACTTAGAGGTCAAAAGTTACGTGAGAGGTCATTCACCTGTATGGATTAAATATAGATTTTGTCAAAACAATCAACATTGCCAAAGAACGAAGTTAGTTATCTGTGACCGAATAGAGAATATGGTCGATTTTTTACTCATTCGATAAAACTTTGTACTGAAAATTCATGGCATATCCCATAAAAAAACTCAATAAAAACCTAACAAATCAAGATACCATCAAGAACAGTATATCGTTGAAAAGGTAATTTGTTGACCTTAAAAAAAAAAAAAAAATTAAAGGTAAGGTTTTGAGCCGAAGGGTGAAAATATATTAAAACTCACATTTTGACTCACTTTTCATTAGGCAACAATAAATTTTGAATAATTTATCTTAAAGTAGACTAAATTACCTTTTCAACGATATACTGTTGACGCAAATTGGATAAAAAATGAAAGAGCTGTGAATTTTTGAATTTGACTCCTCTTTTGATTTTTCCCGATTTTCGCGAAACTTTGTATGGTGATATCTCATGAAAAACCACTTATTGAATTTATTAGGTCAAATTAGTTTTTTTTTTACGAGACGAATGTATTAACGCATTTTCAGACAAATCGGAAATGGTCACCTAAGATTTTTGCTTTTTCCTCTCGATTTAATATGAAATGGTCGAAGTAACTTTAAAGGAAGTTTTTGCTCCCCATATTCCTTACATGGAAACATATTTGTTAATTGCAATCAAAAACAAATTTAAAGTAAGAAACAAATTTAAAGTAAGAAACAAATTCCAAGTAAGCTCGTAAAGGTTAAAAAGCCGATTAATATTATCGAAGAAGTAATAAATTCTTGTAAATCGTTTGGTAAATGTGAAATTAAGAACCACTTTATTGTCTTTTATCCATGAAAAGATATGATCAAATCAATATAAAAAGAACTCGAAAGCAATTCTTTAAACGAGTGTGCTATTGAGATACTAAGAGAAAGGGATTTAATGTTTTTTTTTAAAGATTTTAAGTGCGTGGCGAACAATTATGTTTATTTTGAATTTCTAATATTTTATTTTATATCAGATTTTTGATTTATTTAGGAAATCATAATTAATGGTAACAATCACTTAATATAATTAAACGTGATGAATTTTCTTCTTTGGTTAACTTACAGGTCTTGTTTTGGAACTTAAAAGCCATAAGGGAATCTTAACTGAGATAACCTAAAACAATGCTGGGAGACAGTTTTTCCTTCAAAAAGAGGTTTTAATAATTATGGATTCAGTCATTCTGGATCTGAATCTCGTGTTTGCCAAGTGCGCAATACAGCTGGTGTACAGTCGTCTTTCTTGGGGTCCTCGGTAACTAAAGTTTTGTTCAGCCTAAGTATTGAGACGCAGTTGATCGTGTATGCTGATGATGTTGTTATCTTTGTTGGTCAAAGCGAAGCTGTAACGAGTGAGATTTTCAAGTCACTTGAGAGTGGTACTAGACATATTGGTCTACATATATATTACGAACAAACCAAGCATATGGAAGTTTCAATAGAGGCTGAGAAAAAAGATTGTATGTGCGACAATGAACAAATTGAGGGAGTTGAAACCTTTAAATATTTAGGCTCAATGCTTGACTACAAGCATGTACCCTTACACAAACTGATAAATAACATTTATCTGTATTTTGACCGTAAGATCCTACGCCACTGTTTTGGTGACGATGGAGCGCATGGGACCTGACATAACTTTGAAATTAAACACCTGCTTGAAGGTCTGATATAATAGGAATTGTATTCACTCCAATAGAATTGCTTGGTTTAGGTATGTTCTACGATCCGGTACCACAGGAAATGGGCGACCGTGAGGTAGACCATGACTACAATGGAACACGAACGTAATGAACGACCTTAAAAAAAGAATACCATGGTAATTATACCGCTTTTGCGAATGACCGTGGTGAATATTCGAAACTCTTTAGCTCTGGAACGTTCCACGTGGAGCATAAATGCAAAAAATGATATAATTGCTATTTATAATAATAAAATTGAAAACAATCACAAGCAAATCACAAGAGGATGTTTGGAAACGATTAGTATTTTTCTTCATACCAACAAGAAGTCGTTCACCTTTTTGATTACAATAGCCATCCTATCGGAAAGCACGAGTTAGTTTTGAAATTTCTTATAATTTAAAATTATTTTCCTATTTTAGATTTTTCTCCACATTAAAATCATTAAAACAAACAAAATCATAAAAATATTAAAATTAAAATCGATTCAAAACTATTAAATTTGTTTTCGTAACAGAAAATTAAATATTTTAATTTTAATTGTCTTATTGTTTTCGAAAGCTTCTGGTAATTAAAATTTTAACTGATATAAACGTAAAAATTGATTATTTAATGATTAAAGTATTTATGTTTTAAATTATAAAGGCAGGGTATAACAAAACATGTCGCGTGTATTTTTTGGATTGAATATGAGGATTTCAAATCGAACAAAAGTACACTGAAAAAAAATTGAAGTTCATGACAACCTCATCTCGAAGTTGGCAGTTGATTATTCATGCAAAGAAAAATTATTTGCAAACAATTTCACTGTGATTGGGATAACTACACGATAACATTTTCCTAACAACAGAGTGAGGTTTATTTAAAATATAAAGTGTTATATCCAATATAACAGTAGTTGAATAAAGATAATAACTATTTCCCTGAAAAAAATTTTCTTTGGCCTTATATCATGAATTTTGCATTTTAAAGTTTAAGTATTTGAGATTAATTGAACTATATTTTATTTTCACATAAATATTTCGTGTGATTGTCTCAACTTCATCGATTTATAATTATAGAGTTGTTGAAGCAATTTCGTAGTTTGATTCGCCATATGTGACCGCACGGTGAGGACAGTTGCATTTCGATTGGAAATAGGACATGTTTTTTTCAGTGTAGATTCTCAGATAATTAGTCTAGCATAAACGTCGACAAACTGAAAATAATAGTTGCCATTTCACAATATGTAATCGGTCCTTGAGCCTCTTTATTCCTTGTATTTTTGCTCTATCATCAATTCCAATTTTACTGCAAATACAATAATTTAATCAATGTGCAGCAAACATTGTAGGGTTTTGCAAAATTTATTTTGTTAATCAAAGAAATCTTTCAAAAGCATATTAATCGGTGGCATATGACCTTTTTCTTTTTTCCTATATAAAAATATGTTTTGTATAAAAATTAGACTTTTTCTACGATCGTGCAAAAAGTGACTATTTTTGCACTATGTACTGAGCCAATCGTTTAATTTTTTGCGCTAGTGCAAAAAGTACCTTACTATTGCAAAAAGTACCTTAAGGTCGTAGAAAAAATGTTGTGTGTAACACGTGCAAAAAGCATATTTGTTGCACTCAGCATGGTTGCAGCTCTCGACTTCGTCTCTAGCTGCAAACTTCATGCATCGTGCAATAAATATGCACTTTTTGCACTAGTTACACAAATAACTATTTATGTAAATATATTCCATTTTTTGCATTATTATATTTTAATAAAAATTGTGTAGAAACATGTTAAATTTATTATGTTCAACAGGAAAAGACCACCCTCAATCAAGTATATCTATTGGTAGATATATAATTTGGTTGGAGTGTTGAAAATGAAAAATGTTAAGATATTTTACATCAGTATTCACATACAGATATAATAAGTCAACCCAATTAAAAAAATAAACGCTTACCAGTCACACCATTCCAAACAAAATTATCTAATTTTGTAACATTTTAAATATAATTTAACTCTCTTTCCTTTGTTTCCAATACTTTTTTTTATTAATTTACTCTTAATTGTTGTAATTGATATTACTTGAAGCAATTATTTTAAAGAAAAACATCATAATTAATTGGGTTTTGTTTATTTTTTCGTAAAATTGAATATTCATTTAAATTAGAATAAGTAACGTGGAAGAATTAAACATCTGTCTCCTCATGAAATAGCACAAATAACAATATAATACATCTTCAAAGTTCAACCATTAAATTGTAAAAAAGGGTTGAAGTTCACATTCCTCAGTATAATGCATGTCTTGTTTTATCTTGTTCATCATTCTACATGCATGAATTGTTTGATAACTTAACTGTGCCTGCAACTGCTGTATTAAGTTATTAAGTTTTTTTTAAGGAATCTATCTCTTCTTCACTCATTTTTTTAATAACTGTTGCTCTTTTTTCCTACCAAGGTTTTCGAATAGGAAAAACTTATTAGATCCAGAATTCTTAAAAAAAGCTATCTGTACACTGAAAAAGAAATTGAAGTTCATGACAACCTCATCTCGAAGTTGGCAGTTTATTATTCATGCAAAGAAAAATTATTTGCAAATAATTTCACTGTGATTCGTACAATTACACGATAACATTTTCCTAACAACAGAATGAGGTTTATTTAAAATATAAAGTGTTATATCCAATATAACAGTAGTTGAATAAAGATAATAACAATTTCCCTGAAAAAAATTTTCTTTGGCCTTATATCATGAATTTTGCATTTTAAAGTTTAAGTATTTAATATAAATTATTTATTAAGTTTAAGTATTTAATATAAAAATTTCGTGTGATTGTCTCAACTTCATCGATTTATAATTGTAGAGTTGTTGAAGCAATTTCGCAGTTTGATTCGCCATATGTGACCGCACGGTGAGGTTGAGACAATTGCATTTCGATTGGAAATAGGACATGTTTTTTCAGTGTGCAAGCATTTTTAAAATTTATCAAGCAACATTTGTTATCTTATAATCTTTGACTTAGCTTTATTACGTGACTACATAAATGTTGAAAGTACAACATCAGAAATAAAAGTTCTACGAAGATTTCAAGTTGGAATATGATAGCAAGATATAATTTGTCAGTTTAGTCGATAGATAGCAATTGCAAACGTTGCTGTAGATGGACTTGTCTAGACAGGAATCTTACCGTCTATGGTATAATTTGATCTAAGCATGATTAAAACAGGATGGTAAGTAAATTATGTTAAATGAATTTGCCAAAGAAAAAAGATCGTAAAATCGCGGAGCAAATTTGCAAAACAGGATTTACCAAAATAAACCGAACTTACAAACACTTACAAAAATGCATAGCAGAAATCTTAAACTGTCAGAAATTGTCTATTTTTATTTATGTTAAATTTAATCTAGTGACACAATCAAAAACTAAAAATAATGACAAAAACGTAAATTTTTGCATACTATAATAGATGGAAATCGAATAGATTCATTAAACAAAAAAAAATTAGGAATTAACCTCTTCCACAATTTCTGCATAGAAACCAGTTACAACTCGTTAAAAAAACAGAAATCAGAATCAGTTATCGCCTCGATTTGAAATATTGCGGAAAAGTTCATTCTCATTCGGGAAAATCCATTTTTGTTGCTTGTTGCAGAAATAATTATTTCAATTAACTTTTAAGTGTACATTAAATGAATTTCTTTTTGTATCAACGCTATGTCATGCCAAATCATAATAAAAACTTTATTATGAATTATTCGAAAACATTATCCAAAACACATATGTATAGCAAAATTATAATATATGTAATTCGAATTATGTAATACAAAAAAGTATATCACATTGCTTTTTTTAATTCTCATTGTTCGAACTAAAACAAACCCGTATAGATTTTTAATATGTTTTTATCAAAAATGACTTAATAAAAGTATAATTTTATATAATTTTTCGTTACCGGTGACTTCAACGTCTAGTCCCTGGGCCTTCACCTACATAATTTTGTGATTACCACATATTTTATACTTCGTGATGCGCTTGTCATTGACGAGCCCGAAAACATTTGTTCTGCGATTTTTTTCAAATCAGCCGCTTTTGCTTTCGGCAAGCTCCGAAAAATGCCGATTGCCCGGGATCTTGTAAATTTTTGTTTTTTTTAACTATGGGGGTTGGAAATTTGATTTAGAACACAAGGGTAACCTTGTCCGACAAAAATTTGTCTGCTATTGTCTAGTCCGACAACCCAAACATCCAAAATGTCAGTTGTCGGACTCGACAATAGCAAACACATTTTGGTCGGATAAGCTTACCCTCGTATTCTAAAACAAATTTCCAACCTCCACAGTCCAAAAAAAATAAATGTGGTAGCAAATTTACAAGATCGCGGGCAATCGGCATTTTTCGGAGCTTGCCGAAAGCAAAAGCGGCCGATTTGAGAAAAATCATAGAACAAATGTTTTCAGGCTCGTCAAGGACAGGCGCATCACGAAGTATAAAATATGTGGTAATCACAAAATTCTGTAGATGAAGGCCCAGGGACTAGTCCACAACAAATCGTGGTTAGAATTTTCCAAAATGACCGACGACGACAACAATGGAAGGCAGGCAGAAATATTTGAGCATCGCACGACCTGAAGCAGATTGTAAAAAGCCCAACTTTCACTCCTCGTAATGGCGGTCATAAAAGTTTTCTCTTAGACCTTTATCTCACATCTATGCCAGATATTACGAGTGACGATGTCGATAAGGGTTGTATTGGAAATTCTGAAAATTATCTAATCACGTCAATTATCAAAACTGATTTGCTACAAAGTACAAACTAGAGTTCCCAAACCCCGTGAAATATTTCACTTTTCAAAAATGGACACCAATGGTCTCCGAAGTTTTTTTCAAGGTTTCCCTTTTGATCGTCAATGTTTTTATACTGACGATGTAAATGTTTCTGCTCAAAACTTTACTGAAACTATTCTATTCGGCATTAACAAGTTCGTTCCCTTTTCAATAATGAAACCACAACAAAAATATTTGTTTTCGAAAGCAGCCAAATTGGCTCTTAGAAACAAACGTAAACTATTTAATATTTGGATTCATAAAAAGAACTCTGTTAATCGATCCCAATATTTAAAGGCTAATAATATATCAAACCAGATGATTGAAAACGAAAAAGCAGAGATTGACAGAGCGAAAGCGGCAAAACTTTCGAGTATGTCAATTTCTGTCAATTGTTTTAACAATGCCATTAATTCTTTAAATTCTGGTACTAAATCTTCTATCCCTCCTATCATTGATGGTGACTCAATCATTACTGACCCTGCAAGGAAAACTAGATTGTTCGCGGAACGCGTTGCTTCAAATTTAACTGTTTTAGAAACTCTTAAAGAAATACCCCAAACCCAGTCTTCAGGAGTTAATATGAAACAATTACATTTCATACCCAAAATTGTCGAAAAACTTTTAAGGTTTAACTTTTTAAGGTTAAACAACAACAAAGCCTCTGGTCTGGACAACATTCCTCCTGTTATTCTAAAAACATTTTCAAAAGAACTTGCACCAACTCTCACCAAAATATTCTATAAATCCTATAAATCTGGTATTCTTCCATCCTGCTGGAAGTTGGCTAATGTCCAGCATATCCCAAAAATGGAACGAACGAAATGTGATATTTTAAATTATAGACCAATGGCCTTACTCCCAGTCATGTCTAAAATGAAGGTAGAAAGGTGGTGAAACGTACGTGATCGCATTAGACATCTCAAAAGCATTTGGCATGCCAACTTGATCAACAAGCTCGTTGCGTACGGTTTTCATCCTGCAACTTACCTCCCGCAGTCGTGAAATTGATTCAAAATTTTCTGTCTAACCGATACATCTCAGTACCTATAGATGGCTTTTCTTCTGAGTCTAAATTAATAACCGCTGGTGTACCCCAAGGCTCAGTTTTATCTCCAACTCTATTTTTAATTTATATCAACAAACTGTTGCAAATCACCAGTAACCCAATAAATAGTTTTGCAGATGATAAATTGAAACGAGGACCTAAAAAAGTCGCCGATTGGGGTGACAAAAATTTGGTCAATTTTAATTCCACCAAAACACAGTTATTGTTTCCAGATCAAAGACCTAGTTTTCCAACGATATTTCAATTAATATGTGTGACGACCAAAAAGACGAATGTGAAAGCATTCGTTTATTAGGAGTCACAATATCCAATTACTTACTCTGGAACGATCATATAATGCCGAGAGAAAACTCGGCCTCCTCAATAGATGTAAAAAATATTTTACTTCGCATCAATTACTCCACATTTATAAGTCCTATATTCGTCCCTGTATGGAGTATTGTTGTCAAGTTTGGGGCGCTAGCTTTTTTGGACTCTGTTCAAAAGCGTGCTATACGAATTGTTGGTGATCGAAATTTAACATTAAATTTTGATTCCCTACAACATCGTCGCACTGTTGCTGATCTGGTTGTTTTTTATAAATATCGTCATAACATATCAGACATATGTTTTTCCCCGTTTGACTCGTCAATCGGTTTGTGCAGGTAGTCGGACTGTCGAGATTGCTCACTGTCATAGTAATAAAATGCCAAAGGATTTCTTTGTGATCGTACAAATGGAATGCTTTGCCTGAATCAATAGTCTCGAGTGCCTTCAATCCACAAAGATTTAAAAAAAAAAAGCGTCCACCAACACCACAAGACGCATGTTGTTGTGGGACTTAGATCTTAAAAGATATCTATGTGCTGTTGTTACTACACAACACTTTTTATTAAAAATAAAAAAAAACTATAACTAGTAATAAAAAATGCCCCAATGCAAGAACTTCACAAATAAAAAAGCTAAAAACTATCAATATGTTACTCACGAATACGTTCTTTTTCTCCTTAGTTTTGACTATATATCGTGATGACAGTGATTGACCATGTATCAGATATTGATTTTGAATTGATTGAATACAATTAATAAAGACACCACATAGTACTGTCTAGATTTTAAAACAAAAATTCTCAAAATATTATACAATTCAAATTCAGAATTGTGGGATCGACGGTAATAAACGACGATGATGAAAAATATTATTTCTGTTGGTGAGCGTGAATAACACAAGCATTTGAACAATTGTCACTTGCAATCCAAAACGAAACCGCTAAAACGTTTTTTTTTTCAAAGTTAAATATAATTTCGAATTGCAAAACTTCACATGATTCCCAAAGTTATTTGAGTTTATAAGCTAGCAAAAACATACCAAAAGTAAATATATATTATTTATTTTAATAAAATAAACTACGTCAATTGAATAAAATATGTAATAAATCGAATAATAATTAAATAATTTTATAAGTACGAAAACTTCCATAATTTATTATAATTGATTTTTTCTCTATATAATAATTATTGTTTAAAGATTTTTAATTGATTTTATATTATTGTTGTAATATTTACGTTTTAATGACTGTAATTTTAATTTTAAGAACGTTTTGATTGATTTAATTTGTTCAAGTGTTTTTTAAAAAAAAGATGATAAAATCATTTATCCTTTTCTAACTTTATTGTTTTGTTGCTTTGTCGATAGTAAAATCGCTGTTTTTGGCTCTGTAATCGCTCTTTCTCTGTCCAGGTGAAGATCGGATATTCAACGTTAAACACCACCCACCACAAAGGTAAATCATAAAATCTTCAAAAAAAAAATCGAACATGACGGCTAACTTCATAAAAATTAAAAAATGTTTGGGAACATATCTGGCTAAACAGAGAAACAACGCATATTCTTCATCTGTAATGTATCTAACAATTAAACTAATATATAAGTAACTGTATCTAGTCTATGAAATCAAAAATACACTTGTTAAATTGTTATAAAAAGCTTTAACCAGAAGTGGTCATACCTTCTAAAAAATAGTGTATTGGTCACACTGGGTCCAGTTGGCCCCACGCAAAAAACAGTTGCAATTTGCTTTTGACATATCGACCCAAATTGTGCAAGAAAATAAAGTTTAAAACTTCCTCTTTAAGAACCATCGTTTTGTTCCCGTTTTTAAAAAATTTGAAAAAAAAACGCAAGAAAAATAATTTAAAAAATTTGACCTTTTTTACTAAAAAATTCCTTAAAATTTCAGTTGAGATAAAACAAAAAAACTGTCTGGTTTCAACTCGAGAAATAATATACTTTAAAAAAAAATAGTATTATCTCGAGCTATTAAAAAAGTATACTTATTTTGAATATTGAAGTTGTCAATTACACTCTCTAAATGATATAAATCAAATTCAAATTGTTTTCAAAAAAATTTCATTAATAAAAAATAAATAGAAATCAAACTTTTTTCATTTTTGCCACACTATGGTCACATTTGATCCCAGCTAAAAAGAGTACAAATCGATATCTACCGACGCTTTGATGTCACGCAGGCTTTCAAAAGCTATTGGAAGCTATTGTAGTACTTTCAAACAATATCAGATGGCACCATAGATTTCATTTTTTAAAATATCTTGGAAGCTTATTCAACTCAAAAATTATCTGGGGTCATCTGGACCCAGTGGACCACTTAGGGTTAACTACAACAAGGAAGTCTCAATTGTCATTAAAATTGAGCCTTTGGTAGAGTCAGTCTGTTGCAATCCTTTACACGCAGTTTATTTTTTCATTAGGGAAAACAATTAAATAAAGAATCCTATATAATAAACCAAAGCATGGCAAAAACCTTAAAAGCCTAATCCATGCGATATGCTGAGTAGATCAGTGATGTTTTCTAGGTCCATCAACGCGAAAACAAAAGAAACTGTTAAAATATTTTTTTGATTTTTAGATTAGCACGCTGGACGACTTCGAACTAGAAAAACCCGGGTTCGAATCCCATCTAGGTCAAAGTGTTATTAAACAATACGTTAACAACCATTAATACACCGATTTTCCAATTAACCGATAGTCTAAAAAAACTAATCGAATAAATTAAGTCTTTAAGTGAAACTTGACCATAAAATGGAGTATATTGAAATTAATACATGTGAGGAACAATTGTTAACAACCTACGTTCCTATACACGGCACAAAAAAAGTTAAAATTCATATAAGGTATAAATTTGCAAGGATATTTAACGACAAGCCAGATTATGGCAATATGACGATTATGACGATTAAATCTATTTTAAATAATTTAGTTCTTAAGCTTTATAGCATTTGAGATCTCTATAGGAGTAGTTTAGTTTAAAATCAAAAAAGGTTCCATTGAGCTTAAATAAGCCGTAGAAAAATTCATAAATTCTATGGAATACAATCATTGCCATGAACTAATTTTTGTCATAAATTAGAAAGGCTTTGAATTAATTTGTAATTCACTAGATTTGAATTTTTGAATAAGTTTTGAATTATTACGGATTTGTTGTGAGCACTTTAACACTAAACTTAAAGTATATAAGGAAATCATTTGGATTTTTCAATTCGAAAGTATTGATTGAATTCCACTTTTCTCCTATACGTGTTTCGGAGTGGGCTTCGGATTGCCTCCCACTCCGATCCCACTCCGAAAAACATATAAGAGAAAATAGAGTTTTTCTATGAGAAACATCCAAAAATATACTTTCGAATTGAAAAGTTCAAATGATTTCGTTAATTACTTGAGTTTAAGGTGCTTACAAAAAAACCCTAATAATTCAAAACTTCAAAAATTCAAATTTAGTAAATTAAAAATTCTAAACCAGTACATAAACATTGTCTTTCGTAGAAATATAGTATTCAAATAAAATCTAAAATTCTTTGAATAAACTCGGTTTGCTATCAATTGAACGATAAAACTAATGTTTATTGACTTTCACAGCTCGCCTCTATGCAAAGCTTGCACAAACTTGCTTGGGATGGTTAAAATCGCATTGTTAAAGTATGTATCTTTGTGAAATTATAGGAATAGTATAAGAACTTCAGCTTTTTAAAGTTAAATGAAAATTATTATAATAAGTGAATATTTCCAACACCGGCTTATTGTAACTGAAAAAAGTTTGTTGCTTCCATTAGAAACATATCCTATAGTATAGTCCCTGAGTACTGTAGTATACAATATTCTTGTAATCCGTAGTATAGTACCTTATATAGTACATACACTTTTAATAACCAACCAAAAAACACTTAAAACATTTTTAAACAAATCAAAATGATAACAAAACCCTTTTAAAATTAAATTATTTTTGTTTAAAAGTTTACAAACTACTTAATCTACCATAAACGAAAAATCACACAAACTTATTTTTTTTCTATAAAAAAGGACACCAAAAGCTCGTCTAATTTGAAATTTTAAAATATTTTTTTCTTTTCCTTTTTTTCAAATAATTTAATTTTTTAATGTATTTGCTTTTTAAAAACGGATATAATTAAATATAAATTTATTTAATCACTTTTATTTAATTCATTCTTTTTGTTTTAGTTTTTATTTTATTTTCAAATTATTATTGATAAAAAATATTCTAACACTCGATACCGTGTTGTGTTCAATATTATGATCACCGTTGATCCGTTATAAAAGAAAATGCAATTCAAACTAAAAAAATTGTTGCTATAATAAAAAATAAAAAAAAAATGTAAATAAATTTACGAATATTTAATTTATTTAGTTTTTATTATTTTCTTTTCCACTTTGCTATAAAAACTAAAAAGATAATCGTCGTGTAATAATAATTGTGTTTTTTTTCATACTTCTTTTTCTTTAATTACTTTATAATAAAATTTAAGTGTTTTTTTGATTGTTATATATAAATATAGTATAAGAATTTTTTTTTTGAATACATATTTTATTAAAGACAAAGAAAGTATTGGAAATAATTTGTCATCCACCTTTTTTTCAAGTTCAAATTATTTTTATGGACAATCTATTATTTTTCGCTTTCTTGTTATTCGTAATTGAGGAATTATGATATAGAGATGTTTGTTTTAGGTACAATTATAAAAGAAAATTAATTGAGGAGTCTAATAATGATTAAAGTGGTAGACAGTACAGGTGGTATTGAGTTTGTGAAAAATAGAAAAATAGCCATTAAATTAGAAGGATCAATCTATAAAAATACAATGACAACACAAAATATTCTATTAAAATCAATTTCGACGATTTGAGCTGACTACAATGGTTGGATAATAAATAATAATAATTTCAATGAACTAAATGACACATTAAACATATTCTAAAGCAAAACAAATTATTTTAAACTAAAATTAACAACTATTTTTATAATACTGAACTCTTAGTGATCGCTTAATGGTGTGCTCTGGAAGTGAATTTCAGAGTTTATACCGTGGAAGTGAGAAAAGTGAGAAAAAAGAAATCATTTCTATACAAAAATAACATAAGAATCGATACCTTTTATTAGCTTTATTTAAACTGTTGCGAAGAATCAAAACCAACATGTTTAAGGGAATATAAAATTCATTTTGAGGGTCATAGTGGTAAAATTTTAGCTATGGCACGAACTGTTTATTTGTTCCTTAAGAGTCTAAAAACAGAGGCTGAAGGAATAGAATGGATATCATTGCTCTGCAATAACTGAGACAGTCAATAATCGGTAAACTTCTTCACCCGTTTCAATTCTTAAGCGAATGAATGAATCCGTTCCGTTCCGTTCATTTTTTATCCGCTGCATTCCGTTCGTTTTATAAAACACTATACAACGCTCCGTTTTTAACTATTCAAAAATTTATTTTATTCATATTTATATTTTTATTTATTATTTTATAGATTTGCTTAATTAAATTAATATTTTATGGAATTTGTTGAAATCTGTTCATTTATACAAATATGTAGACAAAATAAACAATTTTGTCTACATATTTGTATAAATGAACCGTGCATTATATTTTAATTTCCGTTTACATATAAACTGACATTTCAAATATAACGGAGCGTATGGAATGGATCTATTCTGTTTGAACCTAAAGGTTTAGTTTTTTAATATTTCGTTGAACTCATTTTTTATCATAATTTTTCATTTTAATTTTTTGTTTATTTTATATGCGCGATTTTTTATTTTCATTTTTCTATTTGTTGTCTAAAGTTATTATTAATGTCTTGAACGAGAGGAAGTTGTGAAATGACTGTTTGTGAAAAGAATTTTGTTATCATGATTTCGTTTTCGTTTTGTCCGGGGCTAAAAGCTCAGTGAATTTTTTAATATTCTGTACTTAAACGTATATCTCGTTTTTTTTTCAAAAGTAAGATTAAGTGGTGACATGTGATTTGTGTGTTATTTTTTTTTGGTTGATATTATGCGTACAAGATGAAAAAATCGATTCACGAATATTGGGTAATCATCATAAATTTTAAGATGTGTCCTAAAAAATGTATTATTCTCGTTTTAATTTTGTTAGAAATGTGAGAAAATTTTTAATCCAGTTCATGCATTTGTTTAAAAATAAGTTTAAAACTAGAATATTATATTGAAGTATGTTAATTTGTTGTTGCGTTGTTGAACTGTAAGCATGATTAAATTGAAAAATGATCTGTTATGCTTATTGTTCATGGAAAAGAAAAGGGATTAATTTGAAAGTAAATAAATTGCTTGTGAATGTTTAAGTAACTGTTTTGCATGTACTGTACTCATAGAATGACACTTACAGATTACATAGAAAAATTAACATTCTTGCGGTCTGATACTAATAATCTAAAACGCAAGATATAGAGTAAAATACACTTTTGTGCATAATAATCGTGCAGTTTTTCTTAATACAATCAGGCTTAGTGGACGCGAAAAACACACGTGTCAACACATAACGATACAAGAAAATTCTGAAATGTCTAAAATATAGCAATATTTATACTACATTCTTTAACTATTGCACTTTTTGTTTGGAAAAGTTCAAGGTGATATTTTAATTAACACGATATCGTTATGTTTCCATAAAATGAATAATTTTATTTCTTTTATATATAGAAATTATGCCTATTTCTCTTTCCAATTTAGTTTTTGTTACGGTCGTTTTTTATTTCACCTTAAATTAATTTTTTTGAGCCCAAAACTCTTTTTCTCTGTAATATAAACCAACTGTTTGTCAATATATCCTGCCGTTATTACATCAACCAAGGGCTAATGTTAATAAATTTCCTAGAAACTTGAAAAGGTTAAAAATATTCATGTAATGGAAATTAGATAACAGTGAAAAATACATTTCAATTATTATTGTATGATAGCATGAATTACAATAAAAAATATGTATAGCGAAAACATTATTGAAACTGCTGTTTCGATCGGCGTTTAATCAAACAAACATTAAATTGTTTTGATGATTCTTGTCTTTGGGGAAATCAGAAAATTTTCAACATTTAATCCATCAATATTTTAATAAGTTCATATGTCTGATAATACATTCAGTTTAACTTTCGATGGAACAAAAGTCTTCTAGTGAGGTATAAATCTAGAAAAATTTATTGAAAATTAAAAAGTTTAAACATGAGAATGACAGATTTTCTATTGAATAATGTTGAACGCCCACACTTTAATTGTACATGAAAATGTGATTACACATAAAATATATAAGCAATTCATCAAAAATATATTTCTTTTCATGTCATTTTTCTGGAGGAAAAATTTGAAAACATTTTTATTCTGGGTTTGGTTAAAGCAAATATATTTTTCTTAAGACATAATTTTTTTTAACTTACTTTTATTGCATGAGAAAAATAAGTTAAATGGTTTAATTCAAAATAAACTTCGCTGTTCTGCGAATTCATGAATAATGTTGCCAAAAAAAAATAATATAGTTGGATTAAAGCGTAAAAACGAGTTTTAGATTCCAAACGTCCTTTTGATAAGCAAATTATATTACGACAATTTGTTATGCCTTAGTTCACCCATTGTTAAATTATCAGAAAAAAAATCGAAATATTTTCCCTCTTATTCAAATTTGTTTTGTATTCTTCGCTTGAGAGTCTCAAATTCTCGATTTATCATAAAAATATCTGGAGTATTACACTTTAGTGTTTTTTAAAACAAAATACCACTAGATGCTTTCCGATTCCGACAAAAATATCAACTAACATATGATGACCGTATGCCTATTTTTATAATTATATATTATTTTACATAAGCTTATTATTAATTAATATAATAAACGTCCAAAATGTTACATAATCGTTTGATTATTCAAATCAAAGCAATTAAAACTTGCATCGTAAATATTATTATAATTCAACTCCAAACTTCATTACTAATCAATTAAAAATCAATTTATTGTAAAAAGAGAAAAACATTGTTATATTTTTATTACATAAATAAAGAAACACTCAAGAATAAAAAATTGTAAATGTTTACATGAAGTACATATGCATAATATAATAGGAGCTGTCAAAAATGTCATCCATATAAGCTTCTTTTATTAGAATTTTGTATTTATTTTATCCGCGCCTCCACTATATTTTACAATCGTGGCCTATGGTTATATGGCTTGGTATATATTAGGATTTATTGTTTTAATAACATTGGCATACAAATTGTATTTAACATTTATATAATAATCTGACGAGTCATTTTTCATATAGAGTTTGTTATATTTTAGAGATTAACAATGAATTTATATTAATTGAATGAAAATAAACATGGAAATTTATTCGACAAATTAGCCGATTGCAATGAAATCTGTGATGAAACTGAAATATACCTTTATACGTTAATATAATCTTAAGAAAAAATAAAAGATTTATTTTAATTTTATGATTACTATATATATAATATATTTTGTCTTTTTAGGAAATCCGCAGGAATTACTAGAGTACAGCTCAATTGTTTTAAATAAGTAAAAAAATATTGCAAAACTGGCATTTGTGTAAAAGTCGAGAGGCTTGACTAGGTTTTTTAGTTTTTAATCACTTCCTTAGAATATACACAAAAGATCATTTCTCAGAAACTAACTATAATCGACTTCACGCTAGGGGTTCTTTGATAAAACAAAGGCATTTAAAAAGTTGAATCCTTTAAAAAATGAAGTCGAACATCTAAAGTGTCATCTTCAAAAAAAAAACAAAAGGTCCAGGCTTTAGCTATCTGATGATTTTAATCAATAGTATATTGATTTCGGGTAGTTATTTGATAAATTTAATCTATATCGTATTGTAAACTAAAGAGTCCACCCATAAACAAACTCAGGGGTGCGTTTCGAAATTAACCACGGTAATCCATAAGGTAATAATGACAATAGTGTCATAGTTAAAATAGTGACGTCAAGTATTGAATTAAAACTTTTTGGTTAATTGTGGAACGACATTTGGTAGAGTAAAGTTAACCGCGGTTAACCATAGTTAATTTCGAAACGCACCCCTGGTATTTACATGTCAAATAAAAATTACATGTCAAATAAAAATTAGTGTTAACGTTGTTTTTTATTTGCAAAAAATAGTATACAAAAAATCGTCGTGCAAAAAATACAATACATTTCGGGCGGAAGAGAGCATGTCGTCTTCCTCAGTGATATGTAGCCATCAGGCTTCAAGCACACCTCAGGGGAAAAACATGCAAATCTCTCCCTTGGTTTATAATCTACTATTTTACTATACCGATACTATACTCTATCATTATACGTATAGCCAAACCTAAACCATCACATCAACTATAAGAGCAGCACTAAATCAAGAATTGTGACACCATATAAAACAATTTAATAAAAAACGAATTTCATTTATTTTCCAATTGACCTAAATATTGTTAAACTTTTCTATTTTTATTTTCAACTATTTTATGAACGATTTTTTGGTGTCACGGAAATCCTAACGTTTAACTTTCCAAAAATGGGAAATGAAACTATGGAAATCTGTGTTAATTGAAATTCACTTTTTTTAAAATGTTTTACGTTTAAAAACTATTATATTGTATAATCTTACCTGAAAAATGTCTCCTTCATTTATCACAGTTTCATTATTTCCATCATCGAGACCACCACTACTACTACTACCGCCATTTGTAATTCCACTTGAATTATTCATCATACCAGCTACACCATCGTTTTGTAAACCACCAACAATACGACGTTCAGATAAAATAAAATTTTCTGTTTTTGATAAATGTGAAAGCTCAAATGAACTTTTTAAATGTTTTTCTTGTTGCAAGGGTTGTTGAATTGATGTTGTCGATGATGTTGATGTTGTTGGTAATGTTGTATTATAATAACTATTATTTGATGTTGTGTTATAGTTATTATATGTGCGATAATGTGGTTGACATGCAAATGGTGTTGCTGTATTGAATAATGGGGCGTTTGGTAGACGACGCGGATGGTTTTGCGTGGCGTACAAGGGACGGGATAATCTGAAAGAAACATATATTTTTTAAAGATTATTTTAAATTTTTGATTAATTTTTTTACATTGTAAGAATTTTTTTGAACTTTAAACGAACTTTATAATTTATTATTGTTAGTTTTATTATCAAAAATAAGGAAAATGATTCAATTTGAAATTCTTCATATATCATATTTCAAATATTATTTTTCTTATTATTTTACTTTGTGAAATTTAAAAATTGTATCTTTTTTAATTATTTTAAATAATACAAAATTGTAATTAAATTTTTAAATAAATTAGATAGATTTTTTCACAAAAAATTATTTATAACAGTAACTATATTCACCTTGGAGATTCATTTTCAGGACGTCCACCAAAACGTCGTGATGACATAGAAGATGCCCGATCTCCTCGGGCGGCGGCCATCATATAAGTCCACATTTCGTATCATTTCATTTAATACATTTATAAATAAATAATAAATTAATTTTTACTGTTTATGTTAAATAATTTTTTTTTAAAAATCACTATCACTTATATCACTTTCAAAGTTTACACAAAAATGTAATGTTGCTGTTTTTATTGATATTAAATTTTAAAAATTAAAATTATCCGATTGATATGTTATTCGATGTTTTGTTTACTTTAAATTACAAAAAAATGCAAAAATATAAATTATTATAATTTTTTATGGCTGTGTAACGAAATATAAAAAAAATTCATAGAAACAAATTTTGTTTTTAACGATAAAGATAAATTTGATGCGGGTTCGGTTACACTTTTATTATGTATTTAGGATAAATCATTAATTCCAGTATTCACAATAAATTCACGAACTGTAATTTAATATATTCTGAAAATGAAAAAAAATACATTGGATAAGTTTCAGGTAATTAAAATATAATTTTAATTAAAATAAATAAATAATGATAAAAAATGCTGATTGAATTAATTATAGAGGTAGTCAATTAAATAGTGAACCTTTTACTTTTGTATATGTATATATATATATATATATATTGTTAAACTGATAGCATTATTGTAGTGTTACATGAAGTTTCAGGAGTATTAGCGACTTTTTAACTGTCAAGGAATATTTATCGGTTAACTTGTATTGTTTGAAAAGTTTTCCTTAAATTTCTCATCACTTTTTGTTTTAGTTCTGTGGAACATATAACATAATAAAGTTCGAAATATTTTTTTTAACTTTTTTATTTAATTTTGCTGATACTTGTACTATAACTTTTGGATTACATAAACACGAAATTACGAATCTTCAAAACTTTTTTGTTTATTTTAAGTAAATAAAATAACTTCTGAGATGTCAAACTGAATTTTTAATTATATTTTTCATTTCAAAATTATTAAAGATATGTAAGAAATTTAAAAATATTAAATCATAAGCTGTACAACGGCTCACAGAAGAAAACAAATTCAACCAAAATTCAACAAAATCATGTATGTGTTCTTATTTCTTACATATTACAACCTTTTACAAGTTAAGAAACAATTTCGTCATCAAAATTCTAAAATTTTAATCGAATTCCACCCTTCACATATATGTTCACAATACATCCATAAAAATAAATAATGGAGGAAATTTACTCCGTTTTTAAAAATAAGTAAAAGTTCTTAAATTAACCTTGATTTGTCTACTTTTTGTCATCTATCTTAAAGAATTCCTCGCGAACATTCCGAATATGTGATTGGCAAGAAAATCGAACATGTGTCGTTATATTGGTTGTTTTTTATATTTTCATTTTGTTTATTTTCCAAGACAGTAGATTTCATTCTTTGCTGTTTTTAGAGACAGTAAGAATAAATCGGTAAATTAATAATAGAAAAGAGAAAAATTAATGAAAATTGTGTATTTGTTAACGGTTTTACTTTAAGGCAGGGTTTCGAACCCGAACCGAAACCGAACCCTGAACCCGCTCCGGAGTAAGATTTTTGTAAAATTATGTGAACCCGAACCCGAACCCAATCAAAAACGCGGTTCAGGTTCAATATTTAATATAGGAAATTTAGGAAGTTTGCGTAAGAAATTTCATATTTCACAGAATTTTTTTGTTTCAAACAAGATAATTTTGGTTATTATTTGTTTCAGTAGAGAATAGTGAATAGTGAGAATTAAATGAAAATTTTTTTCAAAATAAATATGTGTGTAACATAAATATGGTATGTAATGTAACATAAAAAAATAATGAGTTCATAAAAAATAGTTTATTTTGTAACAAATTTGAACCCAAACCCAAACCCGAACCCAAACTCGAATCGAGCCCGAACCCACTAAATTTTAATGTATTGAAACCGAACATGAACCTGCACCCAAATTTTTCTGGGTTCGAAATACTGCTTTAAGGTTTAAAAATTAAATGTTTAACCAAAACATTGTTTTTTCGTTACAGTTACAGAAAAAAGTTGAAAAACATACTGATAGCAGGCGATTTGAAAAAATAGTTAAAACTATAGCAATGATTTGCTTAAAAATAACAAGGAAAAAATTGTAAGTATGATGGTCTCTGCTATAGTGTACACTGTACAGTGAAGAACATAAATTGGTGTATTCGAAAAAATTAGTTCAATAAAATCAATTTTGTAGCATTAACTTAAATTTAGTACATTTGACAAATGCTTTGTCAAACGGTTAAACCGTAACAAATTTTAGTTCATGCTACAAAATTGATTGTGTTGAACTAATATTGTAGTAGAATTCAACAATAATATTTTCAATTGTTATATATTTGGTACAAAAACACTGTATTTCCAAAAAATATCATATTTTTATATTTAAATTTCGATAGCTAGTTTGCTTATCTCAATACAATTTTTGTGCTTCTACTCTTTTTGTACTGTAATTGAGTGCAAAAATTGTATTGACAATGATAGTAAAGTAGCTATTGAAATTTAAATATGTATAAAAATACAAAAATTTGTTGGGAAATATAGTATTTTTTGTACCAATATATTACAATTGTAATAATTTCCAAGTAGCTCGAAAAACCATAAAATATATTTTCTAATAGACCTTAACGTTGGTAGCTAGCGACAATTCTATTTTATCTAGAGCTCTTAGTTTGTATCGCAAGTCCCTTAATGTTGGTCATTTTAACGCTCAGAGTCTGAAGCCTAGTCCAAATTGCACTAAGCTGGAGGAGGTAAGGTCTATTCTGTCGGGTAACTTCCTTGACCTGGTGGGCGTTTCAGAAACCTGGCTTAAGTCTTATGTTTCAAATTTGGCTGTTAGAGTTGATGGGTATCGCGTGTATCGTCATGACCGTCCGCGTAGACGTGGGGGTGGTATTGCTCTGTTTGTTAATGAGAAGCTAAAATCAAAATTGATCGGCACATTTGATGATTTGGATGCAGAGGCTGTCTTGGTTCAGGTCCTGGTGGGTGGCAGGAATTGCATATGTGTGCATATCTTGTGGCATATCTTTGCAATGGTAATTTTTCGCTCCTTGAGGATTTGTTGTCTCCATACGTTTCTCAGTTTTCTTCTATTGTTGTCCTCCTAGGAGATTTTAACACAAACATTTTAATACAAGCAAATATGATGGATGCTCTTGAGACCTGCGCTCGTCTAGAACTGAGCATTGTCCATAACCATGCGCCTACGCACTATGCTTATAACTCGCCCGTTGTGTCTTGTATAGATTTTTGCTTGGTAAGCGATATAACTTTACTCAACATGAGCAGTCAGTTCCGAGTGCCTGGCATCTAGGCTCACTCCTTCCTATTCCTGTCCCTTAATCTGCCTAAGGTCCTGGCTCGTCCGCTCGGTCACAAATTCTGAGGTTGAGATGGCGTTTTATGCTATTTCATCAAATGCTGTGGGTCGGATGGTATTCCTTTGAAGTTTTTAAAGCTTATTTTTCCTCTCATTCTGCCACATGTTTGTCATCTTTTAAACTTCATTCTTATGTCATCATCCTTCCCTTGTGGTTGGAAGTTTTCTAATATTACGCGACTCCCCAAAGGAGCTACGAATGAGTTTCGACCAATTAATGTCCTTCCCACGTTGTCTAAGGTTCTTGAGAGGCTCATCAATGATCAAATACTCGAACATGTTACTTCTAACAAGTTGTTGTCCGACTATCAATCTGGATTTAGGAAGCACTATAGTACTGCTCACACGTTGGTTGATATCTCTGACCGTTTACGCCGCAACAAGGATGGCCTACCCTTAACTTCCTTTCCTTCCTTCCTTATGTTATGGTACTCTTCTTTGAGAACTATTAACCAGTAAGCCTATAGCTAGCATCCATCTCTCCGCCTTATATTTGTTGTGTACTTTTTTTGGCTATGAATTATGTGGAGGGGGTATGGCGGCTCAATCTGACTCTGGTTTGACGCTGTCGTTGATATGTATTTTTTATTAATTTTTATATTAATTTTTTTTATTTTTTTTTCTTTGGCTTATATTATATTTTTTATTATTCTGGTATCGCTTTGATATAATTCTAGTCTGTAGTCATGTATTATATACACGCATATATGGTTTATAGTCTTGCTGTATAGTTAAGTATTTTTTTTTCAGTATGGCTGTATGTATATAAAGTTTGTTATCATGTATGTATAGTTTAAGTATAATTATAATTATTATAGTATAATTATTATGGCTCCTGCCGTCAATTTTTTTTTCTCTCTAAGCAATACATTGGGCCTCGGCCTGTTTGCCGTCATGTACAAAATAAATAAATAACGTTGTTTAGTATGGTTTTATCCACAGTTAGTTACCAGGATATCAATTTTACAAATATATAGAATGCGGTATGAAGGTTTACAACTTTATTTTTGTAGAAAATAGAAAATGAAAACAAAATGGTTTATTTCTGATAAACATTATATTGAGTTTTGGACATTTGTCAAAATAAAATGTGTTATGTAACAGGAACTGCCATACGTGTCACAACTACATATAGAAACTTTTTAAGACCTAGGTCCCACAACGACAGAAGTTCTATGGTGTTGATGGACGCAAATTGTTTTTCTTTTGTTTTTTATATTTTATTAAATTTTATTTAATTTTTTTATTTATTTTAACAATAAATCCATTTAATAAAATATGACACGTTCATATTTCATGATAAGTTTGCATGAACAAAACTAAAATTGGGTTGCCAATACTCCAGCTAGTGGCATATATTCGTCGATCATGTGATGTACTGTCTTCCTCAATTTTTAAAACCTAGATATAGTTATATGCAGACTTATTTTTCGAGCAACCAATGACGTGTGCATCATCAAGGTATACTCATAGCTAAAATTGAGGATGCTATCGTTGACTGCATAGAGATAATCAGCCCAATATATCACCTTGGCCAATGGTATCTCACTACTATTGCCAGTGGTATATGATATCTCACGTTAACTCGTATATTGGAGTACGTTGTCATCTAGCTTGTACCAAATGTTTATCAAGTCCCAACCAATCAAATCGGGTGTCAAAAAATTATCAATCATGTAACGATAAGGTTCTTTCTACATTGACAGTTACTGTAACGCAATGTTCATCTTAAAAACAAAAGGAAAAATGATTTCTCGACGTGAAAATAAAAATGCTTTAAATGCTCTAAATTATGAGCTTAAGATACATACGAAATAACCTTTACAAAAAACTTAACTTAACCGCCAGTATCTACCCTAGTTAAGTTGAGTAAATTGAATATTTTATGTGTTCGTTCGGAATTTGTTTAGAAGAAAATCCGTGGTGAATGATTAACCTCTACTATTTTCCTAAATAAAAATAACAATATGTACGATACGATACAAATAATTTTACAAATTTAATTATATTAATACACTATTTTGTTTTAAAACATTTAAGCCATTATCTAAAATATCAAGAGACTAAACCCTAATAACAATGATTCTTAAATTTTATCTTGTATAAATCACTTATAATTAACATAATGGTTTTCAATCTTAGTTTCTAATTAAATCAGAAATCATAGAAGATATTCAAAGAAAACTTAAGATATAAATCTAATCGTCTAACAACAAGAATGGAATATTATTATTATAATCGATGATTTTCTAAAAAATTGTTTTGGGAATTTATGAGAAAGGAATGATAATTAAGTTTTCTAATCAAATTCGTTTGAAGTAATTTGTTTTGATTTTTATTTGTGCAATTACTTTCACGTAAATTATTGTCATCGTTGAGGGTGTGTAGTAAGTGAGGGAGAGTTTTAATTACTTTGAAGAAAAAAATTGAAAAAAGTAATTAAGCATAATCATTAGCTCGTAATTACATATTTAGTTTTAGTTAATGAAAATGTTCTGTAACCAGATTAATCCATCAGATAAAACTCATTAGAATTTCAGAAAAATATAATTTTGTTGAACAATATATAAAAACATATAGGAGTATTCCTTTTTGCGTTATACTGTTTTTTCAATAAAAACTATAGCACAAAAATTGAATATAAGATAATTAAAATTGGATAAATGAAAGAAGGAAATATGTGTCAAAACTTAGGTTTGTGAGATAGTTTATTAGATAGTTTTTGGAGAAAATCTGGGGTACGTTCAAAAACTTTACTATAGTTAAATATATTTAAATGCGGTCGTTCAAAAACGAAATAGTAAAGTCAATATTTAACTATTTGACAGCTGTTTTCGTTCAGAAACACACTAGTCACCGCCCACATTTATTAAAAAATGAAATGTGCTCGCGAGTAGAGTTAAACATTAAATACACATATACATAGGCATTATTTAAAATTTGACAATGTCAAATTGACAGTTTAATTTATTTTGAAATTTTTGTTTGCTGTCATTCTTAGGAAAGCATCATTCTATGTAATGCCCGATTTATAGTCGGTAACTTTAACTTAACGTAAAGTACAAATGTATGAAAATGCACTAGAGCATTTATAGTCGGTAACGTAAACGTTAACTTAACGTAAAGTTCATTGATTCATTCATCAACCGGAGTCAGAGAAGGTTGTCTGCTAAAGAAAAAAAATAATCGAAAATAAAAAAATAAATTGTATTTTGTTTTATTTTATTTTTGCATGTATGTCTTTATAAAGACAGAGTAAAGGTAAAATAAGATAAAATACACTGACTGTGTGTTAGTGATAAAAAGTGAAGTGAAGATAGGAGGCGTACAATCATATAATTGGTGAGATTGTTCTTTATTAACAAATTATTTGGCGTTTTGTATTTACTGTTACCAGGCGGTAGGCAGGCAAAATTTTACCTTTTATTGCTTTGATGTAATAAATTTATTATTTTAAAGCATAAATTTTCTTGTATTGCCTTGGTAACAAGAAATGTAAAATTTCGTTTGTTGTTAGTAAGAATTTCTAATTTAACCCTTTATCTGTACTATTCAATTTGGTTAGTGTCTTTTACGTCCCCATTTTTTTGCTTCTCCCTTATCGTGCTACTGTTGCATGAAACCTGCTATTGTGTTTTTGTGAAAGAGATACCCAGTTTGCACTGTGTAGTGTTGAGGCCTGGCAGAACTCTCGGTTTTACTTAGATTAGGAAATAAACTCCACGTTCGAAAATTGTCATTCATTATCGGCGGGTCAGTTGAGCGCAAATCTTCCAAGACACCCATATCTTTATTTTGAGTGGCCAGGGTCCAATCATCAGCGTAACCAAATTTCTTTGATGTTGTGTCAGGAATGTCATGAATGTACAAATTAAAAAGTAATGACGCCAGGACGGTACCCTGTGGCAAACCATTGTTAAGCATTTTGGACCTACTACAGGAATTATTTAGATGGACTTTGAATATACGATTACTCAGCATGTTGTTAATTAAACGCGAGATGGTGCTACAAGGTATTGCATTGAACAGCTTATATATAAGCCCAAGTCGCCATACCGTGTCATATGCTGCAGTGAGATCGATGAATACTGCGCCTGTTTTTAATTGTTTTTTATACCCAGCTTCGATGTATGAGGTTAAAGCGAGCAGTTGGTCAGTGCAACTGCGATTGGGACGGAGACCAGCTTGTTCGACTGGGATCTGGTCATTCAGTATCGGAGCGATACGGTTGTTCAGCAGCGCTAATCCACTTTTGCTTTCTCGCGGCGTGCAGTGAGTAAATTAAGTCATCAGCAAGGTCTGCCTCACCACTACTAAGGTACTCCTCATATAATTTATCGCTCTCTCTCTACTCCAGCCAGGAATGTATTCTTCACGGAAGCCTCTTGGGATGCATTTCTTAGCAGTTGAGATCATGGCTCCAACGAACCTATCGTAGTTTTTAGGAATGGGTTGGATAACGTATCACTGCATCCAACTCCAACCTATATTTATCCCAGTCAGCTTTGTTAAAAGTCTATCTAGGTTGAGGAGTAGAGTTAACGAGTGGTATTTGGATTCCTACCTCAAGAACTACTGGACGATGTTGAGAGCGTGGAAAACCTTGCAAGACAGCCCTAGATATTGGAATAGGGTTACGTTGTTCGTTTTTTGTGAAAAAACAGAGGTCGGGATTGTAATCACGCCGCCATCTAGCAGAGGTTTTCATGTCTTTCGCAACATACACCAGGAACATGTTGTTACCATCCGCCCAGTCCGTCAGTTGTATGCCATTGGGGTTGTTGTCTGCATAGGTAATATTAATTTGTGCCCATAAATTTTAGTTTTGTAATTTTTTATGAATTAGTAATTTATGTAAGAATTATTCTGCCATACGATTTTGACAGATTAGTATTTGTGTATGTAATATTTTACTTAATGATCATCGTTTAAAAATTATTTAACTATAGTTATTAAATATTTTAATGCGTGTTTTGATTGGTGCATTAAATATTTAACTATAGTAAAGTGTTTGAAATGATGTACTTATTTGTAGTTTCGGGTGTACAACGAAATATGAATGCACTGTCCAAAAAAATAGCATAGTATAACATAACATAAGGTATTTTTAAACCGAAATAAATACTTACGTGAATCAAGAATTTCGTTTTATCACCTGTACCTGTATCGCCATTTCTTGTGGATTTGAAATAAATTAATTTTTTGTGTTTCGTTAATTAAATAATTTTTTTATGTACATATTAGTTGTTTTGTTACTGTTTTAGGTATCTACAAAGAAATTAAAAAACAAATTTTAATGATTGTATAAAAAAATAATCTATATTTGCTTTAAAAATTGGATGATATGAAAAGCTATGGAAAAAAAGTAACTGATATTCTACGATTTTGATTTTATGATCATTATTATACAAATGATGACAGAAAAAATGCTTGAATATGTTACTGAAGGTAAATACGGTAAAAAATATACCATATTTACCTTCAAATAAAATATATTGCCAAATTTAAAATATTTAAAGTGCTTTGAATTTATTTTTAGTGACTATGTGATAGAAACAATGATTTGGCATACAATAACGAGTGACGTTTTAGAAGGAGGAATCAGTTTTTGTTGATTTGTAATTTTTATTTCATATTTGGATCTACGGCTGTGACAACAGTATTATTTATGTCGTAAGTTAATAGATGAAGAGAAACATCTATTTAATAGGAAAAAAGCATCTAAATTCGCAGAACATCCGACTGGTTCACGCAATTTCTATAAAGCCGCAAAGGCTGTCCAAAGCAACTTTTGTAAATCTTCCCTACCGCCTCTTGTTAATAGAGATGTCCCTATCATTGATCCAAAAGAGAAAGCTAATTTGCTTGGGCATTATTTCTCTTTAAATTCTACTTTAAAAGAACCTAATTTCCAACCTAAACCTATTTCTAAAGTTTCTTATAAAATGAGGCGGATAATTTTTCGGAAAAACATTGTTCGAAAAATGCTTTTAAAAATCAATACTAACAAGGCAACAGGCCCTGATTTTATTCCTCCGATTATACTTAAAACATTTGCTAAGGAGCTAGCACCAATCCTCACTAAAATCTTCTATTTGTCATATAAGAAAGGAATTTTTCCTGAAATTTGGAAAATGGCTAGTGTACAGCCAGTTTCAAAAAAGGGCAGTAAGACTGATCCTACGAATTACAGACCCATTTCAATTTTATCGGTAGTTGCTAAAATTTTTGAGAAATATGTCAATTTTAATTTAATGAGCTTCTTAGAGTCTTCCAAATTAATTAATGAGAGACAATATGGATTTCGAAAAGGAAGAGCGACGGGAGATTTGCTGTCTTTTGTCACTCATATCTGGAACAAGTCGCTTGAAAACTTTGGAGAAACATTCGGTGTTGCTCTTGATATTTCCAAGGCATTTGACAAAGTTTGGCATAACAACCTTATATGCAAATTGAGATCCTATGGTTTAGACGAGCAGCTTATATCTTGGACACAGAGCTTTATATCTGATCGAAAATTTCGGGTCAATGTTGACGGTGTATCATCGAATACTTTTTCAACTAATGCAGGAGTTCCTCAGGGTTCCGCTTTGTCACCAACTCTTTTTCTTATCTATATTAATGATTTGTTGGACTCAACGGTTCATCCTATACATAGTTTTGCTGATGACAGCACGCTTCATGCGTCATATGACGCACCTAAATTATATTATATACACCCTTAGCGCTTAGTGAGTGTAGATCAAAGTTGATAGATTCCCTTAACACTGATCTTAAAACAATTATGGATTGGGGTATTGCTAACAGTGTTGAATTCAATACAAGCAAAACACAGGTTTGTCATTTTTCTAGGATAACGACACCCAATCCTTTTCCATTAACGTTTGGCCCCAAAAATCTTTTAGAGAATGAGTGTCAGACTTCTAGGAGTTGAGATTGAAAATAATATGAAGTGGAATTCTCATATTTTTAATCTGGCTAAGAATGCTGTTCAAAAGTTAGGATTTTTGGGGCGATGTCGTAAGTTTTTCGATAGTGAACAACTTCTTTTAGTTTATAAATCTTTTATACGTCCCTGCATGGAATACTGTTCTCACATATGGGGTGGAGCTTACTTGAGTAGTCTCAACTGCCTTGATTCTGTACAGCGTAGAGCTATTAAACTCATTGGTAACCCAAGTCTTACTAACAGTCTTGATTCCTTGCAGCACAGAAGAAATGTTGCTGATTTGACTATATTTTATAAATATATTATGGATGAACGAGCTTCTGAAGAGATCAAATCGATTTTACCTAAATCAGCAAACCTTTCGCGTCACACCAGAGCACACGTAGCAGCGCATCCCTTTACAGTTCAAATAATTAGGTGTAGAACTGTAGCCTTCCAACGTGACTTTTTCAACAGAGTCTCTCATCTTTGGAATGCCTTACCTTCCTGGGTTTTTCCTGATGAATTTAATCCTCAAGGCTTTAAAGTTAACGTTCATAAATTTCTCAGAGAATCTTAATTTTTATTCCATTCTTATCCCTAGTTGGCATGGTATCTTCGGATATTCAGAGACGATAATTTATAATTTATTATAATTAACACTAAACATGCCTAACTTTGAATAAAAAAAAAAAAAAAAAAAAAAAAAAAATTATTACAGCGTACTACAGTCCCTGATATTGATACTTGAGTTAAGGTGAGATATCTCATACCACTGGTAATAGCAATTAGATATCATTAGTCAAGGTGATATCATTAGCCAAGGCTAGCGGATGAATTCTCTTCAGCCAACGGTAGCAACCTCAATATCAGTTATGGATCATTCTTTGATGATGCAAGTTATTGCTTGCTCGAAGAACCTTGCCTTCATATAACCCATGACTACAGATGTAAAGGTAATATTACCCATGGTAAAATTACCGGTAAAACTGGTAATATTACGTAATATTACTTAGGCTTGGTAAAATTGGTAAAATTGCAATAAAATTTTATTAACCTTTATTTAATAAAAATCAAAGTTTCCGATTTTTTTGTGGAATAATAGAATATTTATTACAACAACAAGAATATTTATCACAACAAGATGCCTCTGAAAACCTTGATCTTAGTCCAAAATGCATCTGAGGTATTGAACACTTTTAAACAGCTGTAGATTGAGGCCATCCAAGGTTATTGATTCCAGCAAATCATTTCATTTCAGATGATATGCAGTTCGGTTCAGCAGTATGTCTTTTTGCAGTACCCACTGGCGAGCAATTGATACGAATAAAAGAGTAAATCTTATGCATTTCATCGGTACACTGCGGTGAACTGTTTTTTAATTGCAGTACGTGGTGTGACAAATCAAGTGAATTAAAAACATTCTGTTCGAAAAACAAAATGCTTCATTGGCTCTATAGCAGTAGCGGTATAGACGGATTTCTATATTATTTCTTTGCTTTGAATGTTAGATTGAATAATTTTGTGAAGTTAGTAGATGTCTTTATTGTTGGCCGCAAGTATAGTTCATTTTCTCACAAATCGTGATTCTTATATCGTCGCTTTAATAATGAAATAACGTATGCCATATATACGTTGTTATTATATAATGGGTGCGCTGCATTCCCCATAAGGATGTCTATAAAGTGGCATTTTAATATTTTCCAATTTTTTTATAACTGGGGGTGAAAATTAATATATTGTTAATTAACGTACATGCAAATTTGAATTTGGTTAAATATTGAAACAGCGTAAATGCATGTACAATATTTCAATTCTTACAGAATAATAACTTGGGTAAAATCAGCGTCGTATACTTTACATACATTACGATCGCAACACGAAATGGTAAATCTAAAATATTGTATAAGCATCATTCATTACTACATGATATGCCGGTTCATATAAATAAAAAATTGTAAGAATATTATGCGTTAGTTCAATAATGATTAGTTTTAGGTCAATCGTACTTCCATGTAAAATGAAATAACGTATATGAAATATGAAATAACGTATAAGGTACCTGATTGACTTTTCACCTCTTTTTAGGTAGAAAAGCCAGCAGGTACCAATGTGAAATTTTAATATGCTATGGGGAAACTAGTCAAGATTAATTGGCAGAAATTTTTTTTCCAATATCTTTATTCATTCAATAGTGCTGCCGAGTTTACGAAAATCAGAAAATCGAAAAATCTTTAAACCCAATTATCTCGAAACTACACTTTTGCGAATACGTTGTTTCATTATTAAAGCGACGATATAGTAAGTTAGAATATTTGGAAATAATTTGAAAGTAATTTGGTTCGCGATGCAATTTTACTTTAAACTAAGCAGCAACAGCAGCAGATCGATAGAATTCTCAAACCGTTAAGAACACACAACGCAACGAAACATTATCAGCCCTTCATTGTAAATTTTTGTTTCGAGTTTGAGAAAAAAATTTTTTTTTCCTTTTATATTTTTCCCATGAATGAAACAATGAAACAATGCACGAATTAGATTTTGATTGTTGCCCGCGTAATTAATGTATCTATCCAATTGTCGGTTGTGGCATATGTGGAGTGAAACGTAACACGTTTACTGCCGTTGACAATTATCAATGCTGAAAAAGCGTTGAACGGGGCCCATTTTCCAACCACATGCGATAAAAGTAGCATCTATCTAGATTGGGATGCATCGCATATAGTTTGAACATATATTAAGTTTCAATGAATATGCTTGGTTTTCTGTAGACTCACTTTTTGAATTTGTTCCGTTCAAATGTTTTTATATTTTCATTCCATGTGTAATATTAATACGTAAACATTTTCGAATATAATATTGTCATTACAAACGCATAATTTCGACATAACAGTGAAAAAAGCAGTCATCGTTGTAGCCAGTTGGTCCAGGATTTGTTCCATTTCTGCAGATATGCAAACAACGTGTTGTCCGTTTTCCAGATGTGCTGCTAAGTATAAACAACAGCCGATTTTCGTATATTTAACTCCATAAAAATATATTTGATTTGCATATAATGTTTTTATAAACTATAGGAAAGGTTGTGATATAGTCGTACATTTTGAATTAGTTAAAAATGCAATCATAATTTAATTTTTTGATCCAGTTTTATATTTTACCTATTTTACCAATTTTACCAATCTTACCGGTAATTTTACGGTAAAATTGCCATAAAAATATTTTACCGGTAAATTTACATCTGTACCCATGACTGCTTTCTTTTCTTTTCCAAAAGTTAATTTATACAGTAGATTTATAAATAATAATCTAGTTTATTATTTACACATCTGGTGGTTCGTAAATAATGTATAGTATACAGTATACGTTAGCGTTAATTTTTTGTTTGTTCTTTATTTTATGAAATGAAATCTTAACAAACGTAGGATCAGGAAGATTTTTGGATATACATATTAAAACTCACAAGCTGCTATTCCTTTCCGTTTGTTAAAATAATAGGATTTAAAACAAGTTAACACGTTTAGTATTGAATTTCTATTGCGTGTTAGATCTTTAAATGCCGAATACGTTGAATACTTTCCTTTCACTATAAATTAAAAACGATTGAATAATGATCAAGTTTAAAAAAATTATAACAGGCAAAGTGGTCACAGCACGGATCGACTTTCTTGTTAACTCGGGCTGAGATACAGATACGGCATGAGATACAGGTTCGTCTCTAGATACATTAAATAATGATAATTTGACTTAGACATCCAACTTAGTTTATTTTATAACCGGCCATGATTAGACGAGTAACTGTTAGGATTTTTAATTGTTTATTTAAATAAAATGTATTGGAATTACAATAGGTGTCACAATAACACATATAAAGTTTTTAAGACCCACAAGAGGTCCCACAACAACATGGGTTCTAAGTAAGATGTTGATGGATACAAATTTTTATTTGTTATTTTTGTTTTTTTTAAAGAACAGATAACTAAATAATAAATCCATCACATAATAAAATAAAAATAAAGGAAAATAAGACAAATTTAAAAAAAAAATTGCAGAAACAAAACTAAAATATAATTGCCAATAAGGCAATTAGCGGTATATTTCTCGAACGATTATGGGACGTACTGTCTCCTTCAATGACTAAAGCTCACATATGGAGTTATATGGAAGCTGATTTCTACAAGCAAGCAATGGCGTTCCATTGTCAAGGAATACTCCATAACTTAGATTGATCACCTTGGTTAGTGATATCTTACTGCTATTCCCAGTGGTATATGATATCTCATGTTAACTCGTGTATCAATAGCAGACTGGAATACATGGGGTGCCTTTTTAGTTATTACGTAATGAAAAATTTACTGTGAGAATGTGTTTTTTTCTAACCCATAGACAGACATTAAGTAAAAAAATTCATTAACCCAAAAAATGGTGAAAATCAAATGAAAGTCAATGGAGTAAATTTACTGCGTTGTTTCATAGTCGAGATGAAATTTATAACACACCCGACTAGCCCATTATTGTATCGTCAATTTAGGCGATAAATTTAGTTATATATTTAAATTTACCAGCGAAACGAGGAAACGTTTTGACACGAAAATGATATTTGATCTAAGAAATTCTTGTATCGTGAAATGTTTGTAAATTATGTTTAGTTTGCACAAAACAATGTTGATTATCAAATATTTGTATGTGTTCAATATTCATCTCATTGAATTGAATATTCTTCTCAAAAACTCATTGCTTTATCGTTCAAAAAGATGATTGGAAGAATACAAAAAATAAACAAAAATGGAACAATTGATAACAAAAACACAATTGACATTTTATAATCAATTTGTAACTGATTGAAGGAATAATCACTTTGCCTTATATTTTCCTGATGGTTTTTTGGAACAATTGATTAATGATTTGGTGTTTTTTAAGCTCTGTCTCGTAAAAACAAATAACAGTTTGTTGGCAAGCTTACATAAACAAACTTGTATCTTAGTTATTGAATAGTAAAAAAAGAATGCTGATGCAAAATTTGATACACATACATCTATTAGACGTAAATGTACATATCTTTTCAGAGTACATATATTAAATTTCAGTTATATATTTTCTAATTTCTCACGAATCTCAGAAGAAGAATTTATATCTTGTATTTGTGAAAACTTTTCCGTTGTCTAGTCTAGACTTCCTCAGCAATTACATAGTTTATACGAAAAACAATCCTAAAATAAATTGTATCTATAAGGATTTCTTTACTTTAGTGGAAAACTTTTTTAAAAGCATTAGTTTCTACAGCTGTTAATGGTTTGAGTTCAACGCCTTTGCATGTGGTTTTTTAGGAAACGTGACAATTGGGTAGTTAGTGTTTTCGTCATATTTATTTTAATAAACTATATAAGAGAATCAGTTCAGAAATAATCAAATTTGTTGGGATTTTCAATCGATATGAAAACTAGATTGTAATAGAAAATAGTTCTTTTCCTTTCGAATTTTTATCTTTTACTGAATGAGTAAACAGATCAGTTTAGAGAGCTGATGATAGTTGATAGTGAGTTTAGAGATATTTTCTTATACTACATTTCTAGGAAGCAACATTTTATGCTAAGAATTTGGATACACATACAAAAGTACAAAGTTTGATGACATATAACAACTCAAACTGATGACTAAAGATACAAACAACTTCGATAATACATATATGTATAACCAACAAAAAAACAATCATTTTAACAAAAGTCAAAATCAATGCAAATAATCAATCATATATTACTTTTTTACTGAATTTTTTCAATAATAATGACTTAATCCGTCATTTTTTCATACGAAATCGAAATATTGAATAGAAGGGTTTTATTTTATTATGTTTAGTATGGTTGGTATTCGTGATATTTGATTAAAGATTGCAGAATTTTTTTGGAATTTCAATAGAAAACAGTTTGATTGACGTGATCATAATGAAACAAGATTATTTTAAGGGACTTTCGTTGCGAAATTGTGCTAGACTGAAACAGCGAAGGCATAAGGTGTTGTGTAATAGGCACTACAATATGTGTCAGAACGTCACATATGTGTATACCTTTTAAGACCCAGGTTCCACAACATGCATTCCAAGGTGTTGATTTACGGATATGATTGAAGGCACTCGAGACTGTTGATTCGGTATAAATAAATGAATGTGGATAAATGAATGTGGATTAATTGATACGAAGAGAAATACTTTTTACATCTATTGAGAAGGCCGAGTTTCCTTGAAGAGCTCTTTGCCATTACCATAATATGATCGTTGCAGAGTAAGTCATTAGAAATTGTGATACCCTATAAACGACCGCTTTCATATTCATCTATTTGTTCGTCACAAATACTAATTGAAATGTCGTTGGGGAACTTGCTCTTTGATTTGGAAAGAATTAGTAGCTGTGTTTTGGAATTAAAAAGTGACCAAATTTTTGTCATCCAAAATAGCGATTTTCTATGTGTTCGGCTTTATGGCAGTGTCTTTCCGGGCAGAATTTATTCGTTCATGCATTTTACCCTTTGAAGATAGGGGGACGAACGACTTGTACAGAGTACTATCTGCAAAACTAAATATTTTCTGGTGATTTTTAATACTTCGTTGATATAAATTCAAAATAGACAAACTGAACCTTGGGGTACACCAGCGTACTCCACTTAGACTCAGGAGAAACACCATCTTTGGATACCGAAATATATCGATTGGTGAGAATATTTTTAATCAGCCCCACGCCTGCGGAGTGAAATCCATACGCAGCGAACTTGTTGATCAGGTTGGCATGCCAGATATAAAACCAATGCCGATCGAAAAGGAAACCTTGAAAAAAAATTCGGAGACCATTTTTGAGAAGTAAAACATTTTACGGGATTTGAGAACTCTAGTTTTTAGTAAATCAGTTTTGATAACTGATGTGATCAAATCAGAGTTTACAGTTTTATTTTTTTCGAGCAGTCATTTCACTCCTAAAAATATTATTCATAGATTTTATAATTTCAACATCTCTCTTGCTCATAGTGATATTTTTAGTTTTTCGATTTCGCTCATAAAGATTTTTTATTTTATTTATTTTATATATCCTTTTTCCATCCATTTACAAAAGAAGAAAATTAGTACCTTTTCGTCATCGTTTTTATATAATTTGATAAAAATACATGAAAAATTGAATAAAACATTCTCAAAAATTATTCACTTTTTACGTTGGAAAGTATCAATTACGAAGGAAAAATTAAATGTTCGAGTATTTGAAAGAAAATATTTATTACAATATAGGAGCAAGAAAGATATTTTATTATTTTCACTCCTGTATTTAGGAGTGTTATATTTATTTTATTTTACTCGCTCTGAAAGAACGGAGTAAAGGAGTGATATAAGGAGCGTTTTAAACTCTGGATTAAATAATAATCAGAATTGCCAATACTACACTTATCGAAATCGATACTCGTAATATTTGGCATAGATGTACGATAGAGAGCCAGAAGAATTCTGTTATCTCCGCTATTTCGAGGAGTATATATGAACCAACTAGTTAAATTGCGTTAATATTGACAAGTAAAACTAAACCAGTCTAGAAATAAAGAGTGAATTTAGACATTAGCTTAACAGAAACAACTTTAGCCATTCAACGACTTGATTTCTCATAGTTCGCTATAATTTATAAGAGTAAATCAGTTTGATAAGTAAAGCTATTCAGAATTAATACTTATTTATTAAGTTAAGTTTTTGTAAATGTTTTAACTTAAAGCGAGAGTGGAAATGGATATAATAACATTGCACTAAAAAATGTGTTGCCCAGTTTAGGTTGTTTTAAATGATTATATTTTGATCTTTTGCGACACTTCAAAAGCATATGTTATGTGAATGATTTTTTTTTCGATGATCTAATTAACCAAGTCACATGTTGCTGAATTCATTGTTGCTTACAAATATCGTCACCAGCTTAAAATTTATTCTCTTTCCCATTTTACCTGCCACCTTATACTGATCGAATGCAAAATGGTGCAATATGCGGTGACGCATATTGTAATTTTTGTTACACAACACTTTTTAACAAAACTTTTTAATAAATGCAGAAAAATTAGCTCGGAAAAGCAAAAAACGTGCTATTATTGTACAGATATTTAAAAATGTCTGAGAATACTATAGCTTATTGCTTATACTATTTGTTCAAAAATTCATTTAAATTTGTTCTTTGTTCCACAATCGACGTAACAATAACATTATTTGATACAAAAATAAATGAATTTTATCTAGAAATGAAAACTAGCTATTGTGATTTTATTTAATTTTAATTAAAATTACATTACTAAGAACGTTTTAAACAGGATTTAAAAGACAAGAAAATAAAACAGAATGAAATTGAAAAACTTTTTAATATGATTAAATTTGAAAGAATAACAACTAGTAATTAAAAAGCTTTATGCAGATTTATCGAAATTGCGGAAAGCTTGAATGGTTTTAAATTATTATTAATCGCTTTGGATCAACAACTAATTATATCTGGTGATTTATAGTTCAATTTAAATAGTATTGTACGTTGCATTTAACACGCAATGTCAGTTTTTGTTGATTGCGTACTCAAGGATGGTCATTTGGTTGTGTTTTCTCATTACGAGATATTAACTTGAAATGTTTTCCTTTATGTGTCAAAATGAACAAACAATATTTTTTACATAAGCGAAAGCAAGATAAAAATATATTGCATTCACTTATACAAACAAATTTAACATCTCATGTTAATATCTCGTAATGAGAAAACACAACAAAATTATGATCCAGTTCATGGTATTGACAAATGGAATGGATAAACGTGAGATATCACATAACACTGGCAATAGCAGTAAGATATCACATATCACTATCAGCCAAAGTGATATATTAGGGATACTGGAGGATGAATTTTATTTAATCAACGGTAGCATCCTGCAATTATAGCTATTCACAAGTATAATTATATACCTATAATATAGTATAATATAATATGCACAGGTCTGAAATAGCCAAATTTTCACATTTTTGAAAATAAGACATAATGTTATTGACATTATGTTATTTGAAAACTTACGCCAAGTGCCAACGGCAAACAGTGTTAATTATAGAAGATAGAAAACTTCAATAAGAAGCATAAAAAATGTATCTTTTTTGAACAGGTTAAAACCATAACGAAGCCACGTCGAGTAACTGTATCAAGTGCTATTCAAAACAAAGATGGGGAACTACTAACACAGATCTTCAAAATATTTAAGATACTTGGACCATTTATTTTAACAATCTTTTTAATGTAAGTAACCAGCAGCACTGGACGACGAGTAAAGCTTATTCGTGTGTCAAAAGTGTATGTATACTAACACAGAAAAGAAAAAATTGATGTGGCGAACCAAATTTTACCCTTTTACTAAACAAATATTTGGAGAATGTTAGTGAAATGGTTGAAATCCAGACCAGACCTCTTTGCAAACTGCAGTCAGCCCAGCGCAAACGAGAGAGTCTATGAAAAAATATGAAGAATACAACAAATATTTGGTGATTCTTTACATATTTGTGATCAAAGTTTAATTCAAGTAACTGTATATGTAAATTTATCATACTTTGAATAAAACGGTATTGATGAATGGGACATAAACGTCTTAATCTTACACAAATCGAGGAATCACTATATGATTTGAGTGTAAGGTTTTACGTTAAATTTGATTTACTTAAAACAGACGATGGAGAGAAAAGGACGAGACATAATTTTAAAATCACCTCCATCTGGGAATGTTTAAATCATAATAAGTTATACTCGCTCCAACCGGCGATTCAGACTTCGGAATTATTAACAAAATGAATGTCAGTATCATAGGAAACGGAAAATTGCGAGGGAGGCAGATTAAAAGACGATGAAATGATCGACCTTAAAAATTACGCCAACCATGGTTCGTGGTGATTCGAAGCTGGTTAGTTCGTAGATGGTCATAAAACTCACAAAAAAGTCAATTTTAAAATTGAAAACCAAAAACAAAATGTCTTGTTTTATTTATTATCATATAAAGTAAATTTTCCATTGTATCTTCATTCAAGATTTTCACAATCATCATCAACATCATCATCATTATTAAAACTGATTGCGAAACATAAAATAAAAATAAAAGTATAATAATAAAAATGAATATAATAATTCAAAAAAAATACAAGTTTTCTACAACATATATTGTAAGATTAAATTTATTTATTATTTGTTTTATGTCTGATTGTTCAGCTTCATTGTTTTTCGATTAAAGCTAGAAACGTGCCAAAAACTATTGTAAATTTTAATTGAAATATTGGTTTAATCTGTGTATACGCTTTTATATTTGGTTTAAGATTAAGAGTAACGTGACTGGCTGGAGACTTAGTCATGTGAAAGTTATGAGTTAAGTAAACTATGTATAAGTTTCAAACACTTTAAAGAAACCAGTTTAGATTAATCAGCAAATGTTTAACATAACACGCTATAAACTTTAAAAGATAAGCTAATTAAAGTTATAGAAAAAATAAATATAAACGTAGAGGTCCATAAACGTTATCAATGATTTTATGTTATATATCCATTAAATAATATATAGCTAAATAAATTTTTACGATGCAACAAAAGTCACTTTGAGCTCCTGATTGGTCATTCGTTAAATTTCAAATCTTTTAATATTTACAACTTTTCTCCTTGACCATTAATTTAACGACAAATTTATTTTTTTTTCATAAAAAAGTGAACATTTGAGGTGAGCTTAAAAGTTTGTTTTCACAATCAGACGGTTTTCATGTTAACTGATTTAAAAACATGTGGCTTACTACATTTACAAATCAGCGATTGAAGGTAGCTCTATTTTAAAGATATTCTATTAAAAACTTTGAAGTTTCATATATTTAGAAGTAATTGATTTTGGGAAAAAAAACAAAGAAAGTATTGCCGATTTTAAATATGTTTAGATCTTGACTTCATCTTAATTTCTAAACATAAACTTCATCTTAATTTCTAAACATATATCCCGCATACTTAAATAACTATAAAAGTGTCGAAAAATTTGTTTTGATATTTGTTATTTAAAAAAGTGCGCTCGTTCCCAATCTTATATTTCTGAATAATAGCTTTTATAAAAAAAAAAAAAAAAAAAAAAAAAATTTTTTTGGTAGTGTATCTAGTCGGCTAGCCCTGATGAGAATGATATACTTTTTTAAAGTGTAATAAAAAGTTCTTATCGGTTCGAAACTAGATCGATCGACAATTTTGAGGATAGCAAAAAATTTCATAAATTGCACACCATATTTTGTTAGATTCAGTCTTATTATTCATGATGGGATTATTTCCATCGGAGTGATGTAATATCACAAATAATTCATTGAATTAATTGTAGATAATGTGTCGATAGACACAAGTGAAGATGGTCATCTTCTTCTCACCGATACAAGCTTGTTATCCAATTCTAACTTGGTTAGAGTATAACAACAATAGTGATCAACTAGAGAAACAAATTGACTAAACCTGAATCTAATAAACATATGTTTATGAAAGTTTTTGGTTTCTTATACTTCGCTAGAGTAGTGACCTATTTTAGGTTTATATAGCGAAAAATTTTTTTGGTAGTGTATCTAGTCGGCTAGCCCTGATGAGAATGATATACTTTTTTAAAGTGTAATAAAAAGTTCTTATCGGTTCGAAACTAGATCGATCGACAATTTTGAGGATAGCAAAAAATTTCATAAATTGCACACCATATTTTGTTAGATTCAGTCTTAATAGCTTTTATACTAATGAAATTTTATAAATTACGCATATTTGCACATAAAAGAATTTGCATAAAAATAAATTGTAATAAGTGTCAAATAGTGTAAAACCTGGTTGAGTTTTAAATGTAGATGTAGCGAAAATGTAATGGAATGTAGTCCCTAAAATGAAAATAAAGAGAACGTAGTTCATTTCGTAAAAAATACACCTTTGTTTACAAAATAAATAAATAATGATTTTGTTTTTGAAGTATTCGCGTTTGATAAACAACTAATTAAATGAAGCCATTATTTATTTCAGTGTTAATTTAATAAACATTTGCCGTATTTATTTTCTGAGTAGTGGCGCATGACAGTGACTTTATTGTAAAGGTGTATGAAAATTTACTAATGGTAAGTCACTTGTATTATTTTTAGTATGTACATTGGATATATGCGGTTTTATAGTAATTATTTTGATCAAAGTTGTATTCAATATCGTTCCCCAGACACCATGCTGGCCATTTTATTTTACGCTATATACATTCTGAACGATTATTTAACGACCAGGTTTGAAAACTAACACAAAGTGGTGTCTGCAGTGGCTTGAGTTACAAGGGCAACTGAACAAGAACTTTTTTCCAGCTAATACCAACATTTCTGAATTAATTAATTTCTGCATTAGTCTGTTACTAAATTTCTGCATTAGTCTGTTAGTACACTTATGTTATAACCAGTTATTGAATAGCCGATACCACATACCAAAAACTATCTACGTTCTTTCAGAGAAAATTTTTTACTTTCAATTGAGGCAACAATATAATGTGTTGTCAAGACAAAATTGTACAACCAAAATACCCTATACAATAGTTTGTGTTGTCTTCCAAAATCAAAAATATTTTACATAATTAATTAAATCTTCTAAGGTTATTTTCTCAGTTTGTCTTATATGTATTATACACTAAAACTATTCATCTCGACATGATTTCAATCTTAATAAAAATAAAGTTCACACCCCAAATTACCAACCCTAAATGAAAAACAAACTATGACAAATGATTATTTTCTTTTATGTTACAGCTCTACATGTAAACATATAACATATAGCTATAGATAAACAGCAAAAAATATACACCGGAATTAAACTAAAGAAAATAGAAAAACTTTTTCCAACAACGGAAATTAGATCGCAATAAAATAAAAAAAAAGAAAATTATATTTATTTTTTTATTCTATAAATTTTGTATGAAACCTTATCATCACTTTCCATTAAATTGCAATTTCAGTAACATCTTAGAAAATAAAATGAAAAAATAATTAAATTTTTTCCTAATGATGTTTCAGAAAAATATATTTTAAATATCCGTTAATTTTTATATTGTGGTTTTTACAATTACCATTTTCCTAAACTTGTTTCATTTTAATAAATTTATGTTAATAAAATAGTCAAATTACCAATTAATTATTGATTCATTAATTTAAATAGCGTTTTAAAATGAGATTCCGAAAAATTGTGGTTCATAAATAAGAGCAAATTTAAGCTTTTTCATTTTCATTTGTTATATCATAATTTTTACGATGAGAACGAAATCTGTTCCCTTTAACATGTGAGTTATCAATTTTCACGAGTTTGTCATTTTCATCTATTTCCTAACAAATTAGGTTGAAATTGAATTTTTGTTGTTTTTGTTATTGTTATGGATTTTTACTGGAGAATGGAGGACAGTTTTTTGAAGTTTTTTAAAAATAGAATAATTCAATTGTAGAAGTTTCTATATTTCGCTCGAATTTGTTGTTAACAAATTTAAATTTATTTTTTAAGTTAATTTTTTTTGAAAACAGTGCAAAAATGCAGTCCAATAAACTTTGATTCCAGAAAAAATTAAAGAAATTTTTAACATTGTAACAAAATTAATAGTAAGCAAAATATTCGGTCAAAATCTGAAACTTTAATTTAAGCCAGGGTAGAAAGCTAAAATCCATTTTTTGTCGCAATACAACAAAATATTTTAAGTAAAGAAAATTATTTTATCTAAATGGGTCAAACATTATTACAAAAAAAAATATCAAAAGTCATTTATCAACAAAAATTTGAGATTTTTTGCCAAATATCCTTATACATATTATAAAAAATGTTTATCTACATTATGGTTGAGAAACGTTTTTACATTCATATTTAACATAGGAAACAAAGATTGGACGCATGCAGAGAAAGTTTCTTCGTCTGTTGAACGTACAAATCAACAGTTTTGAGTGCCTTAAATCCACAAGGGTTTAAAAAAAAGCATCCTCCAACACTTCAGAATGCATGTTGTTGTGGGACCTACCCAAGCAGGGTTTGCCAGCTTTGAAATACGGCCAAGCAGTCGCCCATTAATGGTTAACAGTACTTGGCTATTGTTATTGGACCAGTACTGGAACCATTCATCGGCCGATCTTTTTACAGAAAATAGTCAATATATTGCGTCCATGAATGGTAAACATTAATAGTTTACATTAATTGGCTATTGTAATTGGGCCAGTACTGCAATCAAGAATTGCCCGATCTATTTAGTCATTTGGTTGAAATTCACTAGAGTAATGTCCATTTTAGAAATACATATTTGAAAAATTTTCACAGTTTAGTTATAGCTTCTCGGCTAAAAGACTATGATAATATTGATGAGGTTGGTATAAGTTGTAAATTATTTTTTCATTAGACATTTTTATTTTATTTTAAATTATTTTGTATTTAATTTAATTTAAATTTGCGTATGATAATATTTTATATTCATGGACCAGTTGTACAACTTTGTATGGATAGATCTCAAAAGTTATCTATGTGTTGTTGTGACACATAATGTAATTCCTATTACACAACACATTATTAAAAGAATAAAATAAAACTTTTTCATTAGAATACGGACTGATTTTCATTTGCCATACTTCATTGTTGCATTGTTGAAATAGACCCGAGCAGAAATTAGGAAAAGCCTGAATACAGTCAGGGCGTGCCTGTTCAGTCCAGAAATGGTAAGTCTTATTAGGGCAATCAGGTGGGTTTGTTCGGGGCCAGATTTAGAATACCCTTTTACGGTTAATTTTATTTGAATACATCCGGCCCAGATTTGCTTTTTAGTATTTATCCCCTAGTTGGGCAATATGATCAGGGCCTGATACGAAATACCTAACTGGGGTTTGCCCTCTCAGGACCTGATCCGTTTAACACAATCAGCACCTGATAGACGAATCGAACTAGGACAACCGTGGTTAGGGTCTTATTTGAACCCTGACGAATTTCTGATCGGGGAGTTATTAGTTTTTGCATAGCTTGATTTGCTTTTGACCTTGTTGTTTATTCAAAAAGATAATCTAAATGATATGGGTAAGGATAAGATAAACCCAATTTTAGTTAATTTTAACTAATTTTGGGTTTATCTTATATTAATTTTTTTTTTAAATTTTCATCTGTTTTAATTTCTAACATCTTATCATGAAATATTGGGCTATGTCATATTTTGTTATGTGATAGGATTTATTGTTTAGTTATCCATTCCTTAAAAAAAAATATCCGTCTATCAACACTTCAGAACCGATATTGTTGTATAGGTGTGACCGATATAGGTGTTCAAAGGTATTTATGTGTGGCTGTGACATATATTATGGGTCCTATTACGCAACACTTTTTATTTAAAAAAAAAATGTAAAAATATTGGCGTATGAAATTAGTATCGAACCGTATGAAACTCAGTATGCAACAGCTGCTTAGAATTTTAGGAAAAAATGCTTTAACCATGGTTCCTGTTCGTAGACTGTCAGTAACTGTACGGCAGAAATTTACACATTTAAACATTTCGCTTTAAGAGTAAGCATTCCTTCTGCTAACCTTTTCTGTCACCCTTTTGTTAGTCGTTTCTGTAAATTTCCAGAGCAAAAAGCCACCATACTATGAAAAATTCTCCCATAACATGTTTATTATTAATCTATTTTATTGAGCAGCATTTCTCAGCAACATTGGTTTCGTGTCCTCCAAAAGCCTTAGTTTGGTTATTCTGTTCATTTGACATTTTATAACGTAATAATGACTTGATTACCTTATTACATGTTATTGAAATGGAATAACAGGAGTTGCGATAGCTTTACATATATACATACTATACAAAACACGTTTGAAAGAGTTTAAATTTTAAAAATTTGCTAACAACTTTAGTATAAAGTTTCACGACAAACGTACACAAAATTTCATAACAAAATATTAAATATCCTTAAAAAAAAAGAAAAATCTATATTTGGTGGTGAAAAGCTTTCTGAAGTTTGAGAATACGTATTGTTGTTGTTATTTTATGTTTTCAAAATAAATAAAATACAAACATTTTGTGGAAAGAATATTTTTATTTTGCATTGTTATTCTAATAATTTTATTTTTCTTAACAAATATTTAATAATGAAAAATTATGTAAACCATATTTTTTTTTGTTTGTTTACATAGAAAATCACCAAAGAGCTTGTTATTTGTTTTACATGTTTGGTTTTGCGGGCTTTTTAATTTTTTAAGTTGTAAGTTTTTTTTATGCTTTAAATAATTTTAAATAAACAAAGTTTTAAATAATCAAAAAATAAGAATACACCGAGTTTTAGAAATTGTAAAAATATATTTTGTGGAATGTTAATAAAATGTTAGAAAGAGTTTTTTAGAGTTATATAGTGGTTGTTAGTGTACTAATATGGTTGTTACTATACTAAATTAAGATTATAATACTTGCACAAAATTTTGGTTACCGATAAGCTACTCTAAATCAGCGGATCAAACTAAAACCCCAACTCTTAAACAAAAATAAATTCAGACGTCTAATTGTCTTCAGCAAAAATACATTTATTAAATTTTCATTTTTGTGCCAATTTTCCTTTGATTGTAAAGTATACAAGTTTTGCTTGCTTTTTTTTATAAACTATTTATGAATCAAAATGAAAAAATCGTATTAAATTTGTTTTAAATAAACGAAGGAAAATGGAAAATGAATTTACTACTTTAGCTTGTCAAATTGAATTATGCGGGAAAATTGAAATTTTATTAATAATTTTTTAAGAAAATTTAATATTCTTTGGCTATAGTTTTATAAAGGATTCATGATAAATTATAATAAATGGTTATTAAACATTACATAAACACGAAAATAGAAGATAATTTATCGGTTTTGGTTGCAGATTTAGATAGCTTGAACATTGATTTACGAAACTTTGATAAGAAATTGTTGATTTGTGTTTATGTTTATTGCTGAAGATTTTTTATGTTTTTGATTCAAATAAGTGTTTCTATGTTCATAGTAAAGTACTGAACCTTCTATGTTCAGTACTTTACTATGCTATAGTCTGCCTGCTATAGATTAATCGCTTCTAATTCATTTGAGATATTAAACTCCAGGCCGGGTGACACGTATCCTTATTCTGGAGTAGTTGTAAGGATAAACATCCATTTAAGCTTTAACGTTTAGAAACCCAGAAGCAAGAAAAGCATTTTACGATATAAAAATGCAATATCGATTCACATTTTTTTTTTTTTTTAATAAAATGTGTTGTGTAATAGGGTTTAGAATATGTGTCACAACAACACATAAATACCTTTTAAGACCTAGGTCTAGACCTGGGTGCCACAACAACTGGCGTTCTGAGGTGTAGATTAACGCTTTTTTTAAACATCTGTGGGTTGAAGCCACCTGAGACTAAGTGTTCCGGCAAACTATTCCATTTGTACGCAGTTCGGACAAAGAAGTCTCTCTGCGATCTGCCAGTATGACAGCGCGGGATCTTTACCGTTTCACTGGTTGCGGCAGCCGATTGCCGAGTGGAACGGGGGTAAAAATAAGTTTGAGGCATGATGCCGCTGATTTCATCTGAGCACTGCTGATGACGATATTTGTAAAAAACAACGAGGTCAGCAACAGTGCGACGATGTTGTAGGGAATCAAGTTGTGATGTCAAAGTTCGATCACCTACAATTCGTATAGCTCGCTTTTGAACAGAGTCCAAGAGGGCCAAGATGGAAACAGAGGCAGCACCCCAAACTTGACAGCAGTACTCCATACAGGGACGAATATAGGACTTATAAACATGGAGCAATTGGTATGGAGTGAAAAATTTTTTGCATCTATTTAGGAGGCCGAGTTTTTTAGACGCGCTTTTTGCCATCGCCATTACATGATCGTTCCAGAGTAGGTCATTTGAAACTGTGACACCCAATAAACGAATGTTTTTACATTCACCTATTGGTTCATCAATTTTGGGGCAACAATTTTGCCCCAACAATTTTTCAGTAAAACTATTTCATAATTTTAACTATAGATACCTAAAAGCAACATCAAAAAGAAAATAAAATAAAATTTTGGTCACGATTTCAAATAAACTGAAAGTATCTTTAGAAAAATGAAAAACTGGTAATATACAGATACATTTTGTTTACTTCTCATAAATGTAATAACTGTATAGTCGTGCCGAAAACTGAACCTTATAAAAACGCTTGACTAAAATAATAGGACTCTACATCGATTACAAAGAGATTTTAATGATGAGCTTGTAACGAATTCAAATTAAACATGTATTGAAAATAATAATTAAGTACTTCAAATTTGAATGATCATTTAATGTCCCCTCCCATCATATAGTCATATAACCTGTGAATATTTCGTTTTTGTTCAAAGTTCAACAAATTTATTTTATTTTTATTCAATCCACCGTAAAATACAAACATCTTGAATGTCACCATTATGTTTATCATCTTATCATGGATAGATATTACAGTATTTACGATAATATCTAACATATTTTCAAGATTAGATGATAAAATTTGTGAATAATTTTTTTACTTCTTCTTCGTTGTCGTATTTACTGTCATAAACAAGAAAAGAATAATATAACAGTTAAGAGGCAACCCAACGAACAAACTAAACCATCTACGAACAAATACATTAACAATAAATTTTTTTATTTTTATGGTTGTAAAAGGGAAATGGGGAAAAAGGGAAATAATAAGAAAAAGCAAAAGAAAATGGCTTTAAACAACTTGTTGAAAATGAAACATTTAAGCTAAAGTTTTTTTATTGCTTTCAGTTCATAACATTTTTCTATTTATGTGGAAATTTCATATTTTTATGAGTTCAATTTTTATTTATATCTAAGAAAAAAAGTAAAAGCAAGAAAATTAATGAATAAATTTGATCAAGTTTGTGGTTATATTCACAGGTTTGCTTTTATATTTAGATACATGGTACTCGGTTAAGAATTGACATTTTTGCCCAAATCTTCTTAATGGTTTTGATACATCGGTAGAAAGCATGTGTCAAGATATATGCTTTAAATAAAAGCCTTTAACTGTAATTATTAGGTCCCTAAGTTGTCAGTCAAAAACATAAAAATAACCAAATTGGTTGTCTATGAGATTTAAGAAATTTTTTAAGAGATATTTAGTGTCGATAACTTTATTATTTCTATTATTTATATAATCACTAATCAGACATAATTTGCCATAAAATAAAATAAAACTGTTGCATTATGTTCGTCTTAAGAAGTCACTAGTCTGATATAAGTATCAAGATCGACACTAGTCTAATTGAGGTAGAGTGATACCGTTTGTTTAACAACTATATCCAAATAAAATTGATAACAATAATAACAGGAATTCAAACGTCTTATCTTGTTGATAACTTTGATCGTTATATATGAAAATGTATTTGACTTGAAAATATTTTTGGTCTTTTTTATAAGTTTTCATATATTTTGTAACCCAACGAAACAAAAATGAATAAAAAGATTTTCTAAATTAAAAGCTCCAAAAAACAGATTAATTTACATTTACTGTAAGGAAAGCTCTACATGATAATAATAAAGTTTTGTTTAGTTTAGTTTGTTTAATTCACGTATTTGTAAATAAAAGTTTAACAGATTAGCTTGATTGTCAATTAAGTTAGACAAATATTTAAAATGTAATTTGTTTACTGTGTGATCTAGGTTACTTTTAAGGATTAGATAAGTGATTAGATAATTTGGTAGCTTTTAAATGATGTAAGGTTTAATGCTTGATATGTATTAAAATAAATTTGTTTTGCCTGTTTAAATATTTAATTTATTTTTAATTATCAAAAAGGCTTATCTGTCTACAAGCTTAATAACACTTCAGCTTTGTAATTCAGTTTAGTAATCTATTTTTCGATAAATATTTAAATTCGATAAATATTTATAGATATAAACGAAATATGTCACGTCAAAGTATTCGTATTCATATAAATAATTTAGTAAAATGGAAAATATTAGGGGCCTTCTCATTCCATATATTTTTTAAATTTTAAGAAACCGAAACAACGTTAAACCAAAAGTAAGATTCTTTTAAACAACAAACGAATAACGTTTTCTTTTGATACGTGAGAGATTTTATATTTTATTCGATTTTAAAATTAATAGAATACCATCATCGTAAATCGTCTAAACAAATCAAAAACTCTGCCTATTCAAATGATAAATTAAACAGTTTCATATCGTAATCCTGAATCATAAATACAAATCAGATATCATTATTTTCTCCCTTTAATATCGATTATCTTAAGACTCACTCATACACAATTTTTCCATCTAAGTACGTTGAATAATATTATTATTAGGTGAAACGGAAGAGAAATGAGTTTTCAACAGAAAAAGCAGAAAAAAGGTCGATTACTTTCGTAATTATAGTGTATTTTGCTAAAAGAAATGAACACATAATTTTTTCGACAGTGAATATTTGTTTACGAACGAAAAACGTTTACATCTCGATCGAGTAGGAAATGCTTTTTTTTTCTATGATAAAAAATAATAATTATAAGTTTTCTGATTAAAAATTACAACATAACCTACTAAATTCTGATGGTGTAAACCAAAATAATTCACAGTACTTTCAAGTGTAAATTTGTTATTATTATTTGCGTTAAATCGTTAGAAGGAAGGGATGCTATGATTTATAATTTGCAAATATATTTCGTGCCTACTAATAGAATTTATAAAAACCATTAAATAAATTTTTAATGCGTTTTAAATCTTTTTTTAAAGTAATAAATATATTTTAATATAAACAATTGCTTTGCCAAATTTTTTACTGGTTGTCCCTTTGATTTTAGTAAGTAATGCCAACGTAGTAATGCCAACGGATATGGCAAATCGAACACCGAAATTGATTTAACAGCTGTACAGCTACGGAACAATGAAGTTGAGGCAACCACACATTATGTTTATGTGAAAATAAAGTATTGTTACGATTACAGAAAAATCTAGACTATTACAGTTTCTTCCAGTAAAATCAAATCACAACAAAACGCAATAAAAAATGAATGAAATGAATAGTGTTGTTGTTGTTGTACATATTCTTAGAATTAAGGTCAACATAAAATAAATGATTTTATGAATCAAATCAACGTAACGTAAAATAATCGAATATTCTAATATTTTCTCAAGGTTTCTCAAAGTTTCTCAAGGTTTCTCAAAAGTGACCTCGAATTTTCTAGAAATTAAGCAAAATGGTATATAAGCGATTGTCTGTTGTAGCTTAGGAATTAGTTTTATTTTAAACGTGTGACGGTAAAGTGAAAATTATAAAAGTTATATTTAAAATTCGTTTTTGTTAATAAAGTTTAAAGTGTTATTAAGGAGAAATAATTTGTGTATTATTTTAAACGTTGTATTACTGGAAATTTCTACAATCAATCGTTGGAGTTTCTGAAGCTGTTGAAAGAATATTCTAGTTAGAAATATTGTCAGCTCCTGTTGTTGTGGAACAATTGTTGTCGAATACTTAATAAAACCTGGTGTTTGTGTTTACTACTCAGTGATCGAACACAGAAAGAGATTCGGAATTACGTTTATCGAATTGAGAGTAAGGCCAATTCGAAGTAAGGTTGGAAAAACGTAACGGTATAGTTCAATTAATTTCAAATGTATTTATATTTTAAAATGAACAATTCATGATGTCAGGCCAAAGTAAATTTTATTCATTGGAAATAGTTATTAACTTTATTCATTAACTGTTATATTACAGGTAACACTTTATATTTTAAATAACCCTCATTCTGTTGTCAGGAAAATTTTGACCTGTAGTTGTCCCAATCATCGTGAAATTGTTTGCAAGTTGTTTTTTCTTTGTAACTTCGATTTAATTTTCGTTATTAATTTAATTTTTTTTTTCAGTGTAGAATCATAATTGAAGCCATCGTTCCATGCTATATTTTTCGATCAAAATACAGGTAAACCTCGAAGAACACGATATTTAAAGAACATGGTTTCAAAGAACAATTTACTCAGGTTCTTCGGGATTGCCTATTAGAGTAGAAAAACATGGAAAATGCGTATTTTGTTTTACCACTGATAATAGCATACCATACCACTGATAATAGCATGGGGATGTTGCTAGTGATGGTGATATTTTATAGGAGTGCTAGCGGAGAATAATAAGACAATAGTCTCGAGTGCCTTCAATCCACAAAGGTTTAAAAAAAGCGCTTATCAACACCTCCGAACGCATGCTGTTGTGGGACGTAGGGTTTAAAAGATATCTATGTGTAATTGTGACACATTGTAATTCCTATTACACAACACTTTTTATTAAAAAAAAAAGTAGTGAACGGTAGCACTAACTAGTAAGGAAGTACTCCTTGGTGGTGCAACGTGTGCGCTTGTTCAAAGAAATGAGATTTCATGTATATTTATGTGTAGGTTTTAATCATAGACAGAAAGAATCAATCAACCAGATTAAAAAGCAAGATAAAATTTGTAGTTTAAGAACCATTTCATAACAAAGATACGTTTAATCGTGGTACGGATGTAAAATACAAAGAAACAACTGCACAATCTACATATTTATACAAACATCAGCATAATACTTTGTATCAAGAACGTAAAATTGGTCAAGGATTTTAATTTTATTATTTTTAAACCTAATGATTTTATTCTTGTTGTTTATATTTCGATGATTTTCTTTTCCATATAATTTTAAATAAAATTTTCTTTTATTGAAATTAAATTAAAAGAAAATTTTCTTTTTCTCTTTTGTTTGTCTTTCAGAACTATTGTATTATATTCATAATATTATATTCATTTGATGTCAACAGGTTGTATATGTATAACTAAGGAGTTATTTGTTTGAGTCAGATCGAAGATCAAATAAAAAAGCGAATTGGAGCATAGCTTTTGTTCTAGTTGAAGTTATTGAAAATATTTTAATTAGATTGTTGATTTTATTATTGTTAGTAGAGTTCATTTTGATTATACATTTTTTGCGGGAATGAACATTTAGTGTTGATTTAATTTTCTTTTCGTGTTCTGATTGTTCCGTGGTGGAGCATAGCTTAACAAGAAGTCTCCATTAACTTGGGTTAATTTTAATTATTCAATTAATTTTCTAATTTAATTTTTTTTCACCAGAACATTTTATTCTTATTTTATTATTTGTTATTAATTGATTACATAAAAGCTTTTAAGAAAGACACACTTTAGATAATTGCAGAAATAATAATTCCAAATTAAGGATTCTATCTATACGTAAAACTAGTAAATGCTGCAGAATAAATTACACAATTTCATGTAGTTCAATTTTATATTGTTCACAAGGGTCCACCAAGATTTTTTTTTAAATCTGAACTTTCTAAATAAGTGCGATTTGTATCATCTTTAAGTAAGAAGTTGGTACCTCATCATCAGTAACTGACGTAAGTGAAGTTTTACGTAAGCTTTTTTTGAACCAAAAGGTTCATGGAGAAAAATTTGAACATTCTTTTGAATTGAAAACATCAAATGATTCTCATAAATACTTAAGCTTGATTGTCCACAAAAAATCCTAATTTATTCAAAAATCTATTAAAATTTCAGTCTAGTGAATTACAATTCTAAGTCAGATAATGAAAACATATCTATTGCGTTTTTATACATACACTAAAATCTAGAGTTAAAATTTTGCTATTATTGCCGTTAAAATAGTTCGACCGCTATAAATGACGTTTGTTATTACATAAATGTTTGTATTAAAATGCTATATTTAAAAATATACTTTTTACTGTTTATTTTTAATTTAATTTTATTAATAATAACATAAACTTCCTTATAGTAACAATTTGATTTTATTTTTTTATTTATTTTACAGAATATTATTATTAATAAAATAAAATTAAAAATAAACAGTAAAAAGTATATTTTTAAATATTGCAGTTTAATTCAAAAGTGACAAAAGCACACAAACAGTGAATAATATGGAAAACCATAATAACACATATAGTAAATGTTTGTAACATCAATACCAAACCTTGATTAATACTGTTACGATTCAGAAAAATCTAGACGATTACGGTCACTTCCAGGAAAATAAAATCAACAAAACACAACAGACAAATTAATGAAATAAATATTGTTGTTGTTGTCTCTTCTTAGAAAATAGAAATAGGGTCAACATAAACGATTTTATGAATCAAATCAACATAACGTAAAATAATCGAATATTCTAATATTTTCTCAAGGTTTCTGGAAAGTGATGTCGAATTATCTAGAAGTATTGCAGAAGGTATATAAGAAAATTACCTCTTGTAGTTTTGAATTAGTTTATTTTAGACCTGCGACAGTAAAGTGAAATTAAATGTAAAATTAGTTTTATTTTAAACCTGCGACAGTAAAATGAAAATTATAAAAGTGATATTTAAAATAAGTTTTTGTAAATAAAGTTTCAAGTGTTATTGAGTAGCAATATTTTGTGTATTATTTTCAACGTTGTGAACTGGAAATTTCTACAATAAACCGTTGGAGTTCTGAAGCTGTTGAAAGAATATTCTAGTCAGGAAAATTGTTTGTTGTATTGTTTTCTGTTGTTGTGGAACAATTAAGGTGTTGAATACTTAATAAAACCTGGTGTGTTTGCTTACTAATCAGTGATCGAACTCAGAAAGAGATTGGGAATTGCGTTTATCGAATTGTGAGTTTGGCCAATTCGAAGGAAGGTTGGGAAAAACGTAACAATACTTATTTAGAAATCAAATAAAACAAAAAGTCGAAAATAGTACATTGTATAACTAGTGCGAACGCGTTTTCCAAAAAAGAGTGTAGCTTGTGATTCCAGTTTGCGATAGTTATACACAATAGCTTTTATAAAAAATTATTTTATAAAACAAAAATTCAAAATTGAGTATTGTTTGTACATATGTTATATAAAAAATGATTACAAAACTTCAACGAAAATTGACAAAAAAAAGCTTATACATATATGTGAATAAGCTCTTCTAGTGAATACTTATAGGTTCTAAGATAAGGGAATGTTTGAGTATGTGAAACAAAACAAGAAAATAACAGACGAAAAAGTTAATTTTATCTGATTGCTTGAGATTCCTAATAGACAATTTTACGATTTTTTTACACACGGTTACGAGACAATTCAAGAAAACAATTGGGGAAATAATTTTTTTGCTTTCGAACAATCTATACAAATTATATTAAAAGTTCTTATTAAAGCCATTTATTTACGATTTTATGTTGTGCTATTGAAATCGAAGTTTGGATGTTGTGGGTGGAAAAAGATGGATGCTCATAGTTGATATTCGATTGATATTCGGTTTTCACAATTAGGAGGTCTAATCATGATCCTTTAGAAAATCGAATAATATTGCTTTCATATTATAAAAAGCAGGCGTGTACTAATTTGCGGTCAATTTTAGTAATATTGTTTAATATGCTGAGAACCATGTTAAAGAGTGGTTTTCGTGTTTTATCACAGTAAGCGCCCACAACTTCACGACAACAATAGGAAGAGTGTTAAAATTAAATTGAAATTTTTTTGAAAATTTTTAATTTAAAAGCGGTTAATATTTCAAATATTTCGCCATGACACGCGAGTCATTCATTAATTCGCGATTCATTGGTTCACCATCACCGACCTATAAAATATATTTCTTATTAAACGTAGTCCTGTTCAGTTAAAACTCTTAATTCATGAAAAATAAGTCACCAATTTGAATAATAAATTTTTGGTCCCTTTCTTAACGGTGATTTGGAATTAACAGTGTAGTTTATACATACGTATGAAGTGTTTAAACTGCAACCAATAAAGTTTTGGCAAAAAACAGCTAACAAATAGCTTCTTTAATCCCAACTCAAATTTAATTGAGTTTTGACGTATAACTAAGCAGCTATTATATGGTGAAAATCGAAAAATATCTCTTACCGTTTGTTCCGGTAAAAATTTCTGAGAAATCATCTTCCCAAGTGTGTATGAAAAAAAAATAATGCGAGGAAAAACATTAATTTTGTCAAGTTCTTTTTTCATTTCTTTGTAAATTTGTTGTGAATGACCAATTATTAAAAAGTTTAATAGATTTTTCCTAATATTCCTAGTATTTACCGTTGAACGTATAGACGTTAAACTACATTTTAATAAAGGTTGTACTTTGTTTTATAATGAATCGTATTCTGTAACCTGTCTAGCGGCGTAAGAGAGTAAGAACTTCGTTTATTTAATTTTTTTTTTAGTATTAGCTCCGAAAAATGATTACTTTTAGAACTGTTTAGAGTCCGCAAAATTGTATTTTAGCGGCCTAGTACTTAAAGTCGTTATGACGACACTTTAGCGGATTCAAAATTTGTTTTCATTTTATATTATAACTATTTTCAAATTATAATCACAATTGCTTTGATAAGTTTTGTTCAAAAATCAAATTTTTTAGGTACGCAGGAATACAAATTAAGCAATAAATTAGAAAAAAAAATCCTAAGAGCTAATACTAAAAAACGTTGTATGCAACACGTACGCAAATGGCTTTAGCAGACTCACCTTCATATTACAGATTCGGCTAGCGCCTCGTCCGGAAACATTACGATTCGTCCGCTAAAACCATATTTTGCGTACTTGTTACATAAACTACTATTAAAGTTTTGGATCAGACTTTTTTATTAGAAAATATGATTAAAACTTAACTGAAAAAATGAAAGCTTAGTGAAGTGTTCAAAAAACGGCAAACACATGTTTAAAAATTTTCATGCCACTCTGTAAAGGTGCTCGATTTTACGTACTCTGGGTATTATGAAGATCAATGAACGCGTCTTATTATTATTCATAAATCAGACGTTTTAAGCTAGCAACAAGATAATAAAAACAATCAGACATATCGTTTAGTGAAAGTTCGTTCATTAAAATGTAGTTCAATGTCATCGGTAATAGTCATAATATAAAGTTGTTGTAATGTCTTGGATAAGCTATATATAAACACATTCATAGAAACCGGGGCGTTATGAGAGGGCATTATGAATTCATAACGCCCGCTATTAAGACGCTAAAAAACTAAATAAAATTATTTTTACAGTAGTTTTGTCTACAAAATGTAAATGATTCTTATTCAATTTAAGCTAGTAAAAGATTTTTACATTTGCTTAAAAATGTTTAGCAACATTTTAGTTATTAAATGTTCATATAGTTTTCCGAAACTATCAAATTATTTTAAATGTCATACAATGTTTTTGTTACACGCTACAACATTTAGGAAAATTTGTTTACATAACAACGTACAAACAACAAATAATTATTTGAAACTTCAAAATAGTTATTTTCTTGGCATACTAGGATACATTTGTATTTTTTTTGCATATTAATATACACTAACAAATTAAATTCTTTCTTAGTTTTTAGTTTATTAAGTGAAGCATAAAATCTTGTATGCACCACTGGTGTTACTGGGTATCAAGCGACATCCATCTCTCGGGCCAGAGGCCCTCGGGCTAGATTACGTCGCTTTCCGTGCGCAATAACCTACATAACGTCCTTGGTACATAATTAGTATATTACATACCTAGCGCTGTAAATAGCATTTTACATGCGAGTGAAAATATTGCGCACAAGACGCGTAGCGGCGAGTCCAGTACCTTCACGAGCATGGAAAATGGTTTGTAGCTCGAGGTTTGTTATATACTTTTTCTATGACTTTGTTTAAATGCCCAAACGCATATAATTGCTTGAAAAAATGAACAACTGATTATAAATTAGATGCAAATAGTTTACAAATTGTGGTAGGCTTTGCATTATTCTGTGTCAAAATGAATTGAAATATTTAATTTTTAAAAATCAAATTTTTCTTTAGTTAAAAATTTTTATTTCATACTGATATCTAAGACGACATTTTTCGAATTATTTATGGTACGAAAAGTTGAACTTTAATGTCCTAGGACTTTATAAAATGTTATAAAGTCCTAGAACGTTAAAGTTCAACTTTTTGAACAAAATTTAAAACTCATTTCTTTTTATTTTAATAAATTTCCAGTATGAAATAAAATTTTGTATTTACCTCAAACGAAAAGTGTTTTTAAAGGTACTCACTAGTAATTTCGGCCTCGGCTAGACGCCTCGACCGTAAACAACTAGCTCGTACTCGGCTAGACGCCTCGACCGTAAACAACTAGCTCGTACTTTAAAGTTTCACTTTTCGTTCTAGATAAATAAATAACTATTCTTTTTATAAGTGTTCGGTAATATATATATGAAAATCCATTACCGCACGCTTTTTTTTACTTACCGCACGCTTTTTGAAATAATCAATTTACATGTCATGGATAGTGTGATGTAATTTATAATTTACTGTGATAGGAGTAGAAAAAAAGCTATTCTTTTCGAATTCTTTTATATTTTAAAATAATTTTGTTTTACAAAGAACTTAGTTGAGAATTTAATAATTTTTCAAATGTGGGATAATATAGAGTTCGTTGAAAAGTATGGTAGAAATAATTTCATTTCTACCGTACTTCATTCGTTCATTTCATATATAAAATATTTTGGAGTTTAAAACTTTTTTCTATTTCATTTTCTTTTTCTTCGATGGTAGGCGGTAATCATCAAAAACTTGACATTTTTGTTAAAAAAAGCTAATATTTGTAACATAAATTGGTTAAAGTTGACAACCGACAATATTTTTAACATAATTTAAATTTTAAAATATGTGTTCTAAGAAAATCACTTCTTAAATTTATTCCAATGCTAATCAAAATGAGACAGATTTATTTCAAACAAACTAAAGCTATCATCTCCTTTTAAAAACCGAAAATAAAAAAGTTAATAACATCAAGCAAAAATAGTATTAGAGATTTAAGAAAAAGTATAAGATAATCTCAAGAACCATTTATTCATTAATTTTTATACTTTGATAGTTGAATAATTTCAGTTCGAAATGAATTTAACTAACAGATATCATATTATAGAAGTTAGTTAATAGTTCGACGATTTAACTGTTGAACATCTAAACTAAGATTTTTTTTTCATTTTCATGGTTTCGTTTTTTATACGGAACACTATTGGTGAGAGTAAGACGTGTTTTGCCCGTTATATCGATTATCTCGTAAACTATAAATCCTATGAACCTGAAATTTGACCCCCCAACCTTAAGATGACGCATAAAAAAAAAATAAAGTTGTCTTCGTTTAACATTATGTATATAGCACTTGTTATTTACGCAGAAATGCAGAATAACTTTAAAAGTTAATTAAAAAAAACATACTATAGTATGTTTTTTTTAATTAACTTTTAAAGTTACTAAACTATATATATTTCGGTTTGTTAGACCATCTTCAGTAGTAGCTCCTGAAGATGGTCTAACAAACCGAAATATATATAGAGTATCTAAAAATTCACTGTGTTTTTTTTATCAATTAACGTTACGTTATATACATAATGTTATTTGAATACTTACGTCAAGTGCCAACGGCAAGCAGTGTAAATTATATTGTTTTCGTTTGTTTTATAGGGCTGCGATGAAAATACTTTACCCCTTGAAAATAATTTTTTTTACCGAGTCGTAGATCATATGAAAGAGTTTGACTTCAGTATCCCTTAAAAATGTATTTTAGAGTTTTTCACACGCAGTTTTAGAATAAAATTGAATAATACCGTTTTTCATGTTTTCTTTCCCCACTCAAAGTCAGTTCCGAACTGAACTTATTCTATTTGATAGAAATATAGAAAAAGTTGTAACTTTTTAACGAAAAAAATAGCGAAGTGTAAAAAAAATCGATATAAAGTTTGATAAACTCTAAACTAAAATTATAGCAAAGTGTAACATAATTATTTTTCTGTATTTTGAGGGGGTGAGATTGAAGAAGGGTGACTAGATCCAAACGAGTGGGGTGCGATATGATAGAGGGGTTAATTTAAGAATTTTTTTAGAATTTTGCAGCGCAGTTGTTTAATTATTGTCAATTATTATTGAATTGTTATTTGAATTGGTAATGTATGTTTCCAAATATAAACCATTGAACAACTACTGATAATATTTAACAAAATGTAACATTTTGTATTATTTTGATCAATTTTCAATCGATATTGCTGCTGACATTTACAAGGAAAAAATAATTTTTGTATGCCCTTGGTCTGGCAATATAAAAACTCTAGGAACAACACAACTTTATGTAAATTATTTTTGACAGTGTTATACGTTCAAGGAACCCTCGGCGATCGAATTTTATTCGTACTTGATCGACTTTTTTTAATTGCATTTTTAACTTTGTTTCATAACATTTACGAATTAAAAATCAAAACAATAAAAAAATTCAGTATACTGACGACTCCATTTTAAGGTAGAAAAAGTATAAATTAAAATTAGTGTAGTGTCCGTCTTTACTAGTTGGGAATTATCTCTCAAGCTCGTAGAATACATGGTTATTACTTCACCACAATTTTAAATTGTGTGAAGTAATGCACTCTATAGAGAAAAAAAAATCTTACATAAACCAAATTTTGTTTTTTCTTTTGTTTCTCTATCTCTATCTATTCTCTATCTAAATAGCCAGTAAAAATTATGGTGTACGTCTGAGTGTGTGACATTCTTGCATGGGATCTTGATGAAACTTTGGCAAATTATCCAGGTTCACTTAAAAATGGAAGATCTGGATTCATTTCAAATTTGGGCAAAATGGCGGGAGTCTCCCGAACACCTCTACGTTTAAATCTAAAATAACTTCCGGTTTGTCACTTCCGGTTAAAACGTTTTTTTTAGGTGTTTATCCCTACTGTAGCTTACAATTACAGATCGATCGTTTTTTTTAAAGCTCAATAACATCTGTACCTGATACATAAGAATTTAGTACGGTTCACAACAGTTCTGCATCCCAACTTCTGGTACAAATTTTTTTTTTGTAATTTTTTGAAAATTTTTCAGTGTCTTTATGCACACTTGATACTACAGCCTACAATAATGAAGTAATTATGATGAAACTTATGAAAAAGGATTCAATTAGCTTGAGAAGATAATTATCATCTTTTGGAACACATTGATCAGAGTGGAGTGGGTCTACCATACAACTGCTGACTTTTCACACTTTGTTTTTAAAGTTTGTTGGGAACATACAGACTTCATTCATTAATCAATTTTAATGACACATTGAAAAAAGATGGAGACTTAAATGACAAAGAACTGATTAGTTTTTGGAGAATATTAGGATAAGTGGTGGCCTCCCGAACACCTGTTTATTGTGTCACCGTTTTTTCAATGTTTGTTGGGAGCATGCAACATTCGTTCGTGAATGAATTTTGATGACACTATGGAAAAAGATGCAAATATGTAGGGCAAGGAGCTGATTAGTTTTTGAGCGATAATGAACAAAGTGGTGTGGGGTCCCCGAGCACCTGTTTGTTTTTTTAAATCTCAATAGCACCTGTACCCGATAATCGAATTATATAAAACTTGGTACATAAGCATTTAGTACGGTTCACAACAGTTCTGCATCCCAACTTCTGGTTTGTCACTTCCGGTTAACATTTTTTTTACTTTTTCTCGTACAACAGAATTTATGTTTGTTGGGATACTACTGCTTTCTTTAATAATTAATTATATAATTAGAACTCTTATAATTAGAAATACGCGAAATCTATAACATTGGTTAGCCTTTAATTAAAGTATTTGATGGATATTAGCTCACTTATATCCAGAACCCTATATTTCCAGAGCTGTGGTGAAGTCAGCCTATGCTTCAGCGTCGCAATATATTTTTTTAATATTAACATAGGTCATGAAAAACAATAAAAATGTCGCAGCCGACGCTGATGCCTAGACTGACTTCACCACAGCTCTGGAAACAAAATGTTCTGGATATATAGCAAGCTCATATCAATCAAATGCTTCAACTAATGGCTAACTATTGTTACAGATATCGCGAAGTTCTAATTATAAGGACAGGTGGTCCGGGGACCCCAACTACTTTACCCATTATCGTTCAAAAGTGTATCAGTTCCTTCTCAAAGAAATATCCATCTTTTGCTAATGTTTCATTAATATTAGTTAATTAAATTATATATAGTATCACAACAGACAGACATAAATTCTCTTGAACGAATATATAGAAAAATTAATAAAGGTAACGAAGGAACTGATAAGCTTTTGAGCGATAATAGGAAATGTAGTTGGGGTCTCCGGAGCACCTATTTTTATAATTCGAACTACGTGAAATCTGTAACAATAGTTAGCCAATAGTTGAAGTATTTAATGGATATAAGCTTGCTATATATCCAGGAAATTTTGTTTCCAGAGCTGTGGTGAAGTAAGCCTATTCATCAGCGTCGCTAAACATTTTTTTTGACTATTTAGATTCATGATGGTCCAGAACAAAAGATAAAATATAGTTTGGGGAATACAAAACATTTTTTTTCGCTAGGCTGCATTACTCACACAATTTTCAAGTAAAAAACGAAACTGAAAATTACAATGCAATTGAAATTGAATAAAAACAGAAATTTATGATGGTTATAAAACTCAATTGCGATATTCTGACTTACGTGTAGCATAACTTAGCCACCAATATCATAGTCTATAAATCGAGAAGCGATAACTAAAATAAGTGAAATTCTATAAACTATGTGTATTTAAAGTTGATAAAACTCTAGTGAATTAAAAAAAACGAAATCTGATCAATTGAAAAAGAGGAAAAAAGATGGAGCAATCATATATGATATCCTAATCGAGTAATCATATATGATTTCAGATACGGGCCAGATGTAAAATTGTTTGCCCTATTACACTCTGATCCGACCCGTATTCTGAACAAAACGATACTTGGGGCCCATTCACGATTCTAGATTGTAAGACCCAAATTTGGGTTAGGCGAAGTGCTAACTCCCTTATCAAAAAAAAAATAATACTTTGTTATGAACACTGTTATTTTTAGGAACTATGTATAGTAGAATTTTTTTGCCAGCGAACACGAAATTTGTTTGTTATGCGCATATTGTTTGCACATGCGCGGAATTTTCAGTGTCTCGATTAAAATATTAAAAAAAACTATTGGGGTCCCATTGGAATGGACAAAAAAACGCATAAAATTTATAAATTACTATTTAGTCCAGTAACTTTGTCGCCTGAGAGTATGGGGTAGTATGCGTCAAATCCGGTAGTTCTGATTTTTTGCAGACTTCTTTTATGATGTTGGCCTAATGAATAATCCAAGTTTGTGACCTCGAGCGCCGAACGCAAGTTTGTCAAAAATCGAAAAAATCGTTATTTTTTCAAATTCTGGCGATTATAACCCTAAAGGACTAGTTATTTCTTTATACTTTATTAGGACGGTTTTAAAGTAGACTAAATTTGCTACAATATGATACTAGAACTGTCTCTGTAGACCCAATAGCTTCCGAGATTAAGCCTCAAAATTCGAAAAAATCGTTATTTTTTCAAATTTTGGCGATTATGGCCCTAAAGGACTAGTTTTTGAAAAAAAGTAGACTAAATATGCTACAATATGATAATAGAATTGTCTCTGTAGACCCAATAGTTTCCGAGATTGAGCCTTTCAAAGTTTATCAGTTTAACTTCGCAATATTTCGCAATATTTTGCAATATTTTAGACATTATTTTAGTCACTCGATAACTCATTCAGAACGACAGAATTGCAAAAAATTGCGAATTTCGAAAAAAATTATAAACTTTGAACTGCTTAACTCGGAAACTATTGGGTCTACAGAGACAGTTCTAGTATCATATTGTAGCAAATTAGTCTACTTTAAAACCGTCCTAAGGAAGTATAAAGAAAAAACTAGTCCTTTAGGGGCTATAATCGCCAAAATTTGAAAAAATAACGATTTTTTCGATTTTTGACAAAGTTGCGTTCGGCGCTCGAGGTCACAAACTTGGATTATTCATTAGGCCAACATCATAAACAAGTTTGCAAAAAATCAGAACTACCGGATTTGACGCATTCTGTGATGTATTAAGTTACTGGACTAAGTGAAATTCAACCAATTATAATAGAAACCCAAAAACTAGTAGAAATATTAATGATTTTGTAGGAAATATAACAAAACTTTGATAATTAAAAATAATTTTAATAAAAATAACGACACCTATGCAAACAAATATCACAACAAACAAATGGTACGAACTAGAAGTAGAAATTTACCTAATATAATTGTTTTGAAAACAAATTTATCCCAAAATAAATAATGCATCTCTGTTTTACTTTTTGTTTCATCTTTTATCTCTTGCTGCGTCCTATCTGTCAAAAATTCACTGGCAAAAAAATTCTACTATACTACTACTATAAAACTCTACTATACAAAATTACATTAAATCTACGAATTTGTTATTGAGTTGGCGCTAATAAACGCCGTTTATTAATCTTATAAATAGGAGTTTATGAAGTATTGAACAAAGTTATCAATTGATAACTTTATTATTATATATTTATAATATTCACGAATTCATTTATAAATTTTGTTTGAAAATTTTGTAATCATGTTCATACTTTCAAAAATAATTTAATAAAATACATAAACTTACAAAAAAATTTCGATTATTCTTTTATAAATGCTGTTTTATAGTATACATTAATGGGTTATCAGACGATTAACAGATGTTATAAATATTTCGTATTATTTGTGTAGAAATTTATAGATTTCATAAATAATTTGGTTATAAAATCTAATAAACAGCGTTAATACAATTTTCATTAATTTTTTTTTGAGTGTATGCAGATGATCTATATTAAATATAAAATTGTAATGAAATAAATAAAGAAATAAATAATAATAATAATGATACAAAAGTCCAGCTCCTCATAGAACTCCAAGAACTTATTAATAACATATCTCGCGGCACGATACAAAAATCATGAAAGGTGACTTCAATGCTCAAATTGGTAGAAGTGCAGAACTTAAAGACATATCGGAATATAAAACAAAAAAGAATTGTACTTGCTCGACTGATCCCGTACTCCGAATCTATCATCGGAATACATATCTTTATTTTCGAGCATTCGTTTTTATTGATCCTTGCATATACAAATTTTTTCGTTACTCAAATAACACATAATAAAGCCATAGAAAAATTATCTAAAAAATATCGTATTCCCAGAGATAAAGTGTTTATATAACTTAATAAAAAAATTAACCCATCTTTAATTTAAGTAAAAAATCTGTGGTATTATTTTAAGACATTAAATTGAAAAAAGTTAGTTGTCTTCCATTAAAAGTTTTTCATTTCAAAAATTTAATTCTTATATTTCACAAATAATTACTGTAACAATTTGTTTGGGTTTTCTGTACACATATAAAGGGTTTTGTTCTATAATAATCTAAACTAAAATATATTTTCAAGGTGATTTAATATGCTTTGTAAAATTGGATATAAAAGGAAGATTGTGCAATGGTATTTATAAATTAATACATACTATGTTTTTAAGCAAAAAGATGAAACTTTTTTTTTGTAGAATATGTATTTTATATATTTATATCCAGCGTCCAATTATTCGTACAAAACAAATGAGCTTCGAATGGCAATTAGTGAATTTGTAAAAAAAATGTGAATAAAGTTGAGTTCATTATATTAATCTCAACAGATTATTATATGTTAATCTCAATTACAAAGTACGCTTTTGACCTTTTGTAATTATAGAGGTAGAACCTCAATACACAATATGTGTAGATAATTCGATAATTTCTCGATAATTCGATGATCTACAGACTGAAAAAATAAATAAATCATTATAATGTGAACATCAAATGATTTACGGTTTCAATCAACAGGGTTCTACTTGTTTTTTATTGGTAAGAAAGTGAAATTGAATTTTTGGATAAATTCATTGATCATCGAATCCTTTACTGCATTGTATATTCCAAGTTAATTCGTATATTGATTTTACTACCAATTTGTGCCACAATTCTTAATTTTCACAAAAAGGCATGTCTTGCATTGCTCTAAATTGTTTTACATAAATTATGTTTTAAATATATTAAAAATGAACAGGACTACAACAGCAAGTGATAAGCGTAAGTTTATAAAGAATGCTTAACACATATTCCCGAAATATGGAAGTATTACAAACGAGTAGATTTTTAAGAAGATTGACATTTGCTCGGATGTTCTGTTATATCGACCAGAAAAACTACAACAAAAATCCAATTTTAACCTATATTGTCATCAACTTTACATATACATAAAAGCAATTTCTTTATTAATTATAAAATTATGATTGTTATTTGTTTTACAGTAACATGGACGGTAGGTTTGCTCTCGCCAAGACCTTCAACTTATTTAATTTAGGCAAGTTAATCTACGTTCTTCGTATATATACTTGCAATCTTAATTAAATCAATTATTTTTATATGCGCGATCAGTTTATAATGTTCTTGCCGTGTCATTTAAAAAACCAAGGTACCTATGATTATTTAAATATTACTAAATAACACTTCACTTGCAAGTTAACAGTTAATTGCTTATATCTGTTCATCTGTTCATTATCTCTTTAATTAATTTTTAAGTTACAATTGGGTTAGTTGAATGTGTTTCTTATCTTCGACTAGTCTAACTACCGTTAACGTTAGCACCGTCGACTCGTATTTTATTGATACCGGTTGGTGTAGTTGCTTCGGTATTTAGTCTTATAAACTTCTGTTTTTAACGGTAATTTTAAGAATAACTGCATTTGCAAGGAGAAATGACTTTGGTATTTTCTGCTACATGTCAGCAATTTTTAAATATAACTTTGCAAAACTCGTCTAAGCATTCTATAATATTGGTCGCCATTAGATGATATGGGAACGTATCGTCGACATTTTGCATAACGCAATACGAGTAGTAACAGCAAGGATAACCTCATCTTAATCCTTTGTGGCCGCTGATTCAAATCAAATTGGCAATTGGGTGAGTCTTATAGCACAACTATGTTCTTAAATTTGTCATAAAATACAAAAAGTTAAGGTAACGGTTATAGAACCCATACTGGTGATTGCCATTATCGTTTAGCGGAAAAATTACTCAAAGCTATCCAAATTTTTATAGGTAATGATTGGGATTTTCGTTAAACCATACATTCATAGAAGCAGTACATCAAAAAATTTTTTAATTTTTGATGATTTTGATCAGATATGTACCCTACGTGAGAATTATACAGCAACAAGAACGTACGATCTTTAAAATGCCAAAGGAACCATTCTAATAACATTGTCGAGCATTTAACGAGAGTGAACTAAACCAAAATTATCTTGAGACACATCATACCGAGATCCATACTCATTTATATTTATAATTCAATAATATGTCAATGAACTATATAATAGTTACAATAGAAAACATATAATCAAAAATCGTTATCTAATTTCTATTGATTGTCATTTTTTTTGGGATGATAAGGGTTTATAAATTTTATGACAGCAGTTATTGTTGGATATCTGAATTTTACTTGCAAGAAAATTTTCTTATATACGAATGGTTTATAATTGATCGTTCGGTTTTTTTGGATGAATTGACAGATTTATGTTTGAAATACTTTTAACGACGAGTCATAAAAGATAACAACTTTTTTGCGTTCTTGGAGAGGTAATTGATGATTAATAGAAATTTAACGCTTAGGATATTGATTTTTTTAAAAAATTTATCGAAAAAATAAGGGTATCTAATAACCCTATGATAAAAATAATTCTGACCGAAAAACATATTATTTACATTATCTATCTATTTATTTACTAACGCACTAGATTTTGAGCTAAAAAGGTGTAAATTTTGATGATGCTATTATTCCTTAAAACACAATTAAACCAATTATTTTCATAATAGATCATATAAATTGGGATTACAGGTAATATAAGATTGCGAAGTCCCACAACAACATGGGCTATTTAGATTTTGGACAAACCGATGTCGAGTAAAACAGATATATTTCTGAAGTTTTGATGGACGAAAAAATTTTTTATTTTGTTATTTTAGGTTTTTGTAAAGAATGGATAACTGAATCTCATAACAAAAGATGGCATAGGCCAATATTTAATGACAGGATGGAGGAAATAAAAATAAAGATTGCAGGAACAAAGAGTTATAAAAAGGTTAATTTCTTCGAGCAAGAAAAAGCGTGACATCATCAAGGAATTTCCCATAACTAAGATTGAGGTTGCGATTATTGACTGAAGTTCATCCGTCGACACCCTAAGATATCACATTGGCTACTGACATCTCACTGCTATGACCAGTGGAATGTTATATTTCACGTTAACTTTTATGTCAATAGCAGGGATCGGAGTACGCGGGGTAGCCCGTAGATCAAAAATTTAAATGAACACAACAACAACGAGTTATAACGTCAATCAATAGATTTAAAATGAGATTCTTTTGGTGTATGCCTAAATTCACAATACTGCTCACAATACTACTACCGACTATACTTTATAGAACTTTATTTTACATGCTGCCCAATTAGAGGTTTTGTTTATCTATCAAAACAATAAAATTTGAAAAGGACCGTAATATTTCAGCAAATAGCTCTACCATAAAAACCATAATAAAACTTACCGAAACCACTTTAAAACTACATCAAAAATCATTTCAATTCAATTTTAATTAATTTTATTTCACTTCATCGCTCCCTCATCAATATATGGTTGTATTCATATAGCAAAATGAAAACCATCAAATATATTTGTTTATCATTAAAATCAATTTAAATATAAATCATTAAATAAATAAAATTAATAGTTTTAATAATGAAAATACTCGACATTTAATTTTGTTATCAATGGAATTTGTCGTACAAAATTTTCATCAAAATGTTGATAAAAAAACTTAATTATTATTTTGGCGGAAATTGGAATGTTTATGGTTTGCTGGTGAAATATGAGATTTATATGTAAGAGTAAATTAATTGAAAAAAATGGCAAGAGTTTCAAGTTTTTGATTATTAGAGTTTTTGGGATGAGATGCTGTTTTATATGAATTTAGACGCTCATGTCTTATCTGAAATAAATTAGCTGTCGAAAAAATATATATTTATACGTTTTAATTTTAGTTGTTCTAATCAACGTAATTATTATTTTATTCGTATTCGAGGGAAAATAAATGTGAAAAAGCCTATATATAACGCGATAAACCAAATCGCCACCTTAAAGTAACAGGCCGTTCAAAGATGAGATAGGTACGACTAAAAACAACTTTCCATTAGGTACAAAAAAAATATCACAAGAAATACTAAACAGTAAAAAATTACAATGAGCCAGTTAGAATGCGACGGTTTACAATTTAATTTTTCATGCACTAAAACAAAATCACTTTCAGATTACAAAATCACGTCACATGTATTGAATAAATTGATAAATTGATTGATTGAAAAATTCATAAATTTATTTGAAACACAAATTAAGAAATTTGTTTAATGTTACAATTCTTCAATTGAATGATTTAATTTTATAACAATTTTACTTTTGAAAGTGTTGTTTATTAAGTTCAAATAACAACTACTATTGAAAATTATAATGTTGTTAAATCATTTCTCGATTATCTGCAAGCAACCGGTTGTAATCAATAAACCAATACATACAATTAAGTGCATTGCAGATATACAAGGAATGATTTCTTCGCATGGTGGTACAGGGTGTCCCTACAGTTTTTCCGTGAGTGAACATTTGTTCACAAGACGCGTTAGCGAACGTAAAACGTTTTCATTTCGCGTAGGCAATGCAATTTTTTATGATAGTAGAAATATCAACGATATTTATTATAAATTATTAAATTAGAAATCGACAACATATAGCTATTTAAGTATTAAGGGCAGTAAGGGTGCTTTACCGGTTGAGGATATATGTTTAGAGATCGAGACGAAGTCGAGATCTCTAATATATCCGAAATCGGTAAAACTCTTAATGCCCAAAATGCTTATTACATTTTTTGCAAGATCAATAAAAATTCAATTAAAATTATTTAAATAATAAAATTCATTTTTAAGTTTGAATATTTTAAAGAAAATTTCTTGAAATCTCATTTCAAAATAGCAAGCTTTGCGTTCCATCATAATTCTATAAGTTTTTTTGTTGCAAAACTAGCTTTCATCAAATATTTTTTTAAAATAAATTGCTTTTAAATCTGTTAATTGCTATATTTTTAAAAGAATATTATTTAAAATTGAAGCTAGTATCAGTTGACATGCAAATTTATTTGAAACAAATCGCTTTTATTCATACCCTAGAGTCTCCCTTACCGGAAAGTAATTACTTACCGCCTGCATGATCGGTAGGTAATTACTTACCGACCTGTGATTTGTAAATGAAACTTATTATGTTTATTTTTCTACTCCTATCACAGTAAATTATAAATTACATCACACTATCAATGACATGTAAATTGAATATTTCAAATAGCGTGCGGTAAGTAAAAAAAAGCGTGCGGTAATGGATTTTCATATATATATTACCGCACGCTTTTAATAAAAAGAAAAATTTTTATTTAAAGAAAAATTTGATTTTTAAAAATTAAATAATTCAATTCATTTTGACACAGAATAATGCAAAGCCTACCACAATTTGTAAACTATTTGCATTTAATTTATAATTATTAGTTCATTTTTTCAAGTAATAATATGTGTTTGGGCATGAAAACAGAGTCGTAGAAAAAGTATATAACAAATCTCGAGTTGTAAAGCATTTTCCATGCTCGTGAAGATACTGCACTCGACGCTACGCGTCTCGTGCGCAAAATTTTCCCTCGCATGTAAAATGCTATTTACAACTCTAGATATGTAATATACTATTACGAATCAGTAAACATGCAAAATCGCCTGATCGTGCAAAAATATTCAAAATTCATATTCTATTTTTTCATGGTTACTTTGGTTTGAAAACTTTATAAAATTTCATTTTTTATTAAGCGAAAATGATTTTGAAACACTCTGATGAGGCTCGTTTTAAAACATAAAACAACTTATTCTTGAGAGAAGATTGCCAATTTAAGAGCCTCAATAGGAAAGTTTAACAATTGGATAAGATTGGTTTTAATTCAAACCAAAGATATTATAATATATTTACTTATTTTAAGATTTTTATAAAACAACATCAAAAGGATTGACCAAATTCCACTACACGATTTTTCTGATGTTCTTTGCGTCATGTCAAAATTATGCGAAATGTAATCATTCAAAATCTTAAAGAATATTCTTACTTCCGATTTAATAACAAGAAAGTAAAGACAATGACTGATTATGAATGAACTCAATGATTGAAAACAAAAATAAATAAAAAATTTAAGAAAATATAATAATTATAAAAATATTTCATAAGGAAAAGATAAACAAGATTTATTTTGTCAATTAAGTTTTATTTTGTTTAACTTCATTCGGTTTTTCGTCCTTTGATTATTAATTAGATAATATTTTAGGTTTAAAAATATGGAAAGAATAAAAGCCTGTTGAATATCTTTCGTAATAAATGAGTAAAGCGTCTAAGACTATGACTTTTGTAGTAGCTTTATAATAAATCCTTCAGTATGAAGTTAGTGATAAAAATATATAAATACATAGTCCTATATACTATCATTTTTTCGATCGGTAAAAGGAAATAGATCAATTAAAAAGCTAACTCAAATGGTCGACAAGGACAGTTAACAATGAACTATTAAACAGGCCCCTTGTTTAGTTATTGTGAAACGTTACTGAAAGACTTTTCCAAAACTGACAAGCAGATTATTTTCTGACACCGTTTGTTTTAATATATACGGAAAATTATATACTGGCTCATAGATTTATGTTCTAAATGGAGGCGTGACATGACATGATCAGGGTTGCATACTTGATATCCATTTGGATACAATATTTGAAGAATTTATTTAATGGATACTGGGTACAAAAAATTCGCAAAACTACTGGAATGGATACAATTTATTCGCAAGAAAATATTGTGTATTAAATGCATTTTAACTGTTTCGTTTTCCAAAATTTTTAAAAATGTTAATAAAATTGTTAATAACATTGTTCGTCTATTCTCTTTTAGTAGAAGATAAAGGAACAGAAAATTGGCGAACAATGTAGCAAATAAAAACAGTTGTTGAAAAACGATCACATTTTTTATAAACAACTCTGAATTGAGTGCATTTAAGGTTGCATTATATCGTAAGCGTTGCAATGAACAAAAGGAATTTCGGGTATATTTTGGGCTGAAACGCACAATATAGGTCTTTCTCAAATAAATCAACAACATCAAATTATCATGTTTCATTTTTTAAAAAAAGTGGATACATTTTAATTTTTTTGAGTGGTAACGCTGGACATCTCAGTACAACAAAACCGTTCCTGATGTTAATGAAAAATAGGGTGGGACACAAAACTGAGCTTTTGGGTAAAAGGCGTTAGTTAATTTAGGCTCGGGTGAAATCCATCTATGGCAACCGAACTGAATCGCCTCGTTAGTTTTTAAATCAGATGAAGAGTTTAAATCAGATAAATATATGTATATATGCATTTTCATATATTTATTGTCGCATCCAGGTTTTGTTGATTTGTAATTTTTTTCTTTTTTGTTCATCGGGTGTAACATAGGCAAATATTATTGGCTATGAGCCAGACATTGGCCAATATTTCATGATAATAAAAATAAAATAAGAAGCAAAAAGCAAATTTGTTTTAAAAATTTGCAGAAACATAACTAAAATGGGGTTGCCAATAATTCAGCTAGTGATATTATAGGTAGTGATATCTTAAGAAAGGTGATATTTTAGGGTTGTTGGCGGATTAAGTCGACGGTAGCAACCTGAATCTTAGTTATGAAATATTCATTGATTATGGCACGTTATTCCTTTCTCGAAGAATCAAGATATCATATGACTCTATGTGTAGGCTTTAATCATTGAGTCACATGATCAAGTGAGTCACATGATCAAGATATGTAGGCCACCAGTTGAATTATTGGCAACCCCACTTTAGTTGTGTTTCTGCACATTTTGAAAACAAATTTGCTTTTAACTTATTATTTTATTTTTATTTTCTATATGCTATCATAAAATATTGGCCTATAGGACTAGGATTTATTGTTTAGTTATTAATTCTTTTAAAAAAAAGATATATCCCGCAGGAGGGATCGATTTTGATCGATTATGATCAATGTTGATCTACGGGTCTGACTACCCTGCGTACTCCAGTCCCTGCCATTGACATATGAGTTAGCGTGAGATATCACATACCACTGGCAATGGCAGGAGATGTCATTAGCCAAGATGATATCTTAGGGTGCTGGCGGACGAACTTTAATTAGTCAACGGCAGCACTTCCAGTCTTAGCTGGGCAGCGTTCCGTAGCGGTACCGCTCACTAGCTCTTCCGAGGAATCGAACCAACACGTAGTTATGTGTGGGCTTTGTGCCTCGATTGAAGTGGTGGGCGGTGCGTCTGGGGTGCGCTGCATCAGCTGGATTATTGGCATTTAGTTTTTGTTTTGTTTTCTGCAAATTTCTCACAATTTGTTTTTCACTTATTATTTTGTTATTATTTCTTCATCTTATCATGAAATATTGGCATATGTCATATTTTGTAGTATGATAGGATTTTTTACTTAGTTATGCATTTTAAAATAAAACACAAAAAAATAAAATAAACATTTTGATATATATATGGCAGTACAACCGAAAAAAAATAAGTCTGCAAGTGGTAAAGCAAATTTGCGCAATCCACCCGCCCATAAAGCGGCATGTCCACGGAATTTGCAGGGACAAAACATATATGAATCAATAAAAAATTTTAAAATACATGTTCAAAACATCTGCGGATTGAACGCTAACCATGACCACGTGCAACATCATCTTGAGCACGACAAACCGAACATTCTATTCCTTACAGAAACACAAGTTTCTGAAAATTTTCTTTTTATAGAATCGCTTAATTCCAAATATAGGCTCGAATCAGCTTTCAAACTCCATCAGGGCGTATGCGCATTCATTCATGAGAGTGTTGCGTACACGCGCTTTCCAAATTTTGAACTACACGGTGACGGCTTCAATACAATGGTTTTAAAGATTTGTCTTCCAGAAATGACTTTTTTTACAATAGCTTTATACCGGTCCCCCAACAAACGTAACCCAAACTTTTTTAATATACTGACAAAAATTATGGACGAGATTAGAGCAAAGTCCCCTAATTGTGAAGTTATCGTTACCGGTGACTTCAACGTCCACAACAAATCATGGTTGGAATTCTCCAAATCGACCGACGATGTTGACAATAGTGGAAAACTGGCAGAAATTTTTGCCGCGTCTCAGGGCCTATTCCAAATTGTAAAAAGCCCGACTTTCACTCCCCGTAATGGCGGTGATAATAGTTTTCTACTAGATCTCTATCTTACCACAATGCCAGATATTACGAGTGTCGATGTTGCGAAAGGTAGTATTGGAAATTCTGATCATTATTTAATCTCATCAGTTATCAAAACTGATTTACTTAAAACTACAGCTCCCAAACCCCGTAAAATATTTCACTACTCAAAAATGGATAAGAGTGGTCTTCAAAATTTTTTCCATGGTTTCCCTTTCGACCGTCATTGTTTTTACACTGACAATGTAAATGTTTCTGCTCAAAACTTTACAGAAACCATCCAATTTGCTATAAATAAATTTGTCCCTTTCTCCATAATAAAACCCAAACAAAAATACTTGTATTCGAAAGCTGCCAAAACGGCACTTAGAAACAAACGTAGATCATTTAATATTTGGATTCATAACAAAACTCCCACTAATCGATCCCAATATCTAAAGGCCAACAAAATATCTAATCAGATTATCTCAAACGAAAAGTCCGAAATTGACAGAGCGAAAGCCTCAAAACTTACGTCTATGTCTGTTTCTGACAAGAGTTTCTACAGTGCCATTAATTCTTTAAATTCTGGTACAAAATTTTCTATTCCCCCTATTATTGATGGTGATTTAATCGTCAATGATCCCGCAAGAAAAGCTAACTTGTTCGCTGAACGCTTTGCTCTGAACTCCACTGTTTTGGAAACTCCTAAAGAAATACCCCAAATCCAGTCTTCAGGAGTTAATATGAATGAACTTCACTTCAAACCCAAAATAGTCGCTAAACTTTTAAAGGGGTTAAACATCAACAAAGCATCAGGAATGGACAATATTCCACCCATTATTTTAAAAACCTTTTCCAAAGAACTTGCACCAACTTTAACTAAAATATTCTACCAATCCTACAAATCTGGTATATTTCCCTCGTGCTGGAAGTTGGCAAATGTCCAGCCCGTCCCCAAAAAGGAACCAAAATCCGATATCTCAAATTATAGGCCAATAGCTTTACTATCGGTCCTATCCAAAGTCTATGAGCATTATATTAATACACATATTTCAAAATTTCTGGAAGAAAATCATTTAATATCCGACAGCCAATACGGTTTTCGAAACAAAAGATCAACTACCGATCTATTAAACTATGTAGCGCATTGTTGGAACAGCATACTTGATAAAGGTGGTGAAACATACGTTATCGCTTTAGACATCTCCAAGGCATTCGATCGAGTCTGGCATGCCAACTTAATCAACAAGCTCGTTGCGTACGGTTTTCATCCCAATGTTGTGAAGCTGATTCAAAATTTTCTATCCGACCGATACATTTCGGTAACCTTAGACGGATATTCTTCTGAGTCTAAACTAATTAACGCTGGTGTACCCCAAGGCTCAGTATTGTCCCCAACCCTATTTTTGATTTATATCAACGAATTGTTGAAAATCACCAGCAACCCAATAAATAGTTTTGCAGATGATAGTACTCTGCACAAGTCGTTCGAGCCCCTTCCTTCAAAAGGTAAAATGCACGAACGAATTAATCCTGCCCGGAGAGACGCTGCCATAAACGTGAACAAAGACCTGAATAAAGTCGCCGACTGGGGTGACCAAAACCTTGTCAATTTCAACTCCACCAAAACACAGCTGTTGATTGTTTCCAGATTAAAGACCGAGTTCCCCAAAGATATTTTATTTAGTATGTGTGATGAACCAATAGGTGAATGTAAAAACATTCGTTTATTGGGTGTCACAGTTTCAAATGACCTACTCTGGAACGATCATGTAATGGCGATGGCAAAAAGCGCGTCTAAAAAACTCGGCCTCCTAAATAGATGCAAAAAATTTTTCACTCCATACCAATTGCTCCATGTTTATAAGTCCTATATTCGTCCCTGTATGGAGTACTGCTGTCAAGTTTGGGGTGCTGCCTCTGTTTCCATCTTGGCCCTCTTGGACTCTGTTCAAAAGCGAGCTATACGAATTGTAGGTGATCGAACTTTGACATCACAACTTGATTCCCTACAACATCGTCGCACTGTTGCTGACCTCGTTGTTTTTTACAAATATCGTCATCAGCAGTGCTCAGATGAAATCAGCGGCATCATGCCTCAAACTTATTCTTACCCCCGTTCCACTCGGCAATCGGCTGCCGCAACCAGTGAAACGGTAAAGATCCCGCGCTGTCATACTGGCAGATCGCAGAGAGACTTCTTTGTCCGAACTGCGTACAAATGGAATAGTTTGCCGGAACACTTAGTCTCAGGTGGTTTCAACCCACAGATGTTTAAAAAAAGCGTTAATCTACACCTCAGAACGCCAGTTGTTGTGGGACCCAGGTCTAGACCTAGGTCTTAAAAGGTATTTATGTGTTGTTGTGACACATATTCTAAACCCTATTACACAACACATTTTATTAAAAAAAAAAAAATATAAAATATATAAAAAAAATATTTGAGTCCATCAACACCATGGAACGCATGTTGTTGTAGGACCTAGATCTTAAAAGGTTTTTTAGTGTCGTTGTGACATTGTAATTTCTACTACACAACATATTTTTTAAAAAAAAATATGAAGGCTCGTTTCTTCGAGCAAGCAATAACGTACTATCATCAAGGAATGTTCCATAGCTATGATTGAAGGTGCTAATGTTGACTGAACATAGTTCATCCCCTTGGTTAGTGATACCTCACTGCCATTGCCAGTGTTATGTGATATCTCACATTAGCTCATATATCAATAGCAGGGACCCCATATAATTTTTTTTGATTAATACTCACTAGCAAATTAGCTTCAAACTTAATTGAAGTTAATTGGATGAAATTTTACTCTTTTACGACAATGTGATTCATTTTATTCTTTCCTCAAATTCGGCGGTCTAATAACTCATAGATAAAATTCATTCATTTTTTTTTCACAATTTTCTTTACAATATAGCTTGATTATTCTACATAATACCATTAATCATTTTTATCTTAGTTCTTACACCGAACAATATATTTTTTATTTTCTGTTCATTCCATGTAATTTGCAAGCACAAAACAAAGGAAATTCTTTTGTCAATATTGATTGATTATTTTCTGATACCATTCGAATTTTTTATTATGTGATGTATTAGCTCACTCATTTTTCGACAAATGCATTACTACATGTATTGTTAACAGAATTGAAATAATCTTTCAAAGAGTTTACGAAAATGTTTTACGCGGGCAAATTCAGGAAAAGAAATGTTTTCCACATTGGTTAAAAATACATAGCTCATTGTCACATGAATCGTGTTTTCTAATATTGCAAAACCCATATTTTTTACATTTTCAATCCCTCATATATAATCCTCACCATACTTAATGATTCTATTTATACTTATGGTTTCATCTAAATTTGATTGCACTTTTATTATTTTGCTAAAATAGAAATAAGCTAAAAGCAAACCCAGATCACAGAATTATTGCAAAAATTTGTACCTTTCAAAAACTTAAAAATTTTAATTATTCTAATTAAAATATTTCATTCCCTCTCTATACGCAAACATTACAAATCAACGCTTATTTTGAAATTGTTTTAATCGCACTTTGATTTACTCAAGGCATTTGTGTGGTTTATGATAAGATATTATGGAATAAAACTACAGTTGTATAAAATACGTTATGGGTAAATTTGAACATTAAATAAAAAGTAGTTTATATCATCTACTACTACATCACATAAAGAATTTATTATAACATAAAATAAAAAAGATTCGTAAAAGCTATATGAAAATAATTTAAGAATAATAATTTAAGAACTGAGGATGACGTAAGTCGAAATCGATAGTCTATAAAATAAAAAATAAAAATTCAAATTGTTACTATAAGGAAGGTTATATCATTATTAATAAAATAAAAAATAAACAGTAAAAAGTATATTTTTAATTATTACATTTTAATTTTAATTTATGAAAATAGTTAGAGCGTAGCTTTTTGTAGTTTTCTTTGCATAACTGAAACTGAATTTATTTTTTAAATTCTCCACAATGTTTGTGTTTATGTTTGTTCTAAATATTTTGGATTTTCGTAGTAAAAAAGTTTCAGCTCTGTTTTGATTATGTTTCGGTTAAGCTTTTGAAAAGTTTTAAAAAAATGAAATTGCATTTCTAAAGTTTTTCAAAAAGAATCAACTATGGTAGTTAGAAGATATTAGACAGAACATGTTCATTAAAGTGAAAAGGTATTATAAGCTTATTGTATGTTTCAGAATATATTATGACAATTGTGGGGATCAAAATAGATTTAAAACTGAGTCACATAAATTACCGAAATCTACAAAAATAATCTAACAAAAAATTATAACCATTTTATTGCCACTACGGCCAATATCAATACACACAAACAAACACCAAGCATAACTTTTAACCTTCGAAACATATTTTATTTCATTCACAAGACGTTACCATAACTTTTAATCAACTTTTTTTTTATTTGCGCTTGATTATATCACATCGTAATCTTTTCTATTCAACGGAGATTTTTGTTGAACAAAAGTATGAAATAAAAATGGTCTTAAATTCTATTCAATAAAAAAAATAAGAAGAAAAGATACTAAATCCTTTTACATCTAAATAAAATTTTCCTAAAATAATTTTTCAAGAAAAGACAAAAAGGATGACGAAAAAACATTCTTTGGGATTTGTTATTATTTTCTTGACCTATTTCACTTTAGCTTTTGTGTTAAGCTTTTTTCTTCCTATTTTTGTTAAGTTATTGTTTTGTTTTCTCTTGTTTTGCTTCTGTCATTATTTAAAGTTTAAACTTATTATTACATTATATACCATTAGAAATTTAAATTTTATGGTTCAGATAAAAGTTAAAAACAAGCTTAAAGTTATACAAAACTCGTTTTGAGGACTTCCCCTTAATCAAATAGATTTAATTAAACAAAAACTGGGTAAGACGATTTCAATTTCGTAGCCGGTTTGTAACCAGGTTTGATCTCAGAGTATTACAGATCGGGTGATCTCATTGTGTTTTATGAGCCTCCACGGCACCACAAAAAAATTTCTGAAATGATATTGATTTATTTCAATTTCCAGAGTTTTTTTTAAACCAGTTTCAACTAACCTAATTTTCATACATTTCCCATATAAAATGAGAAACAGAAAAGCAGAATAGAAAAACTTTTCCTACTTTAATACAAGCATTTATATTATTATTCAATCAATATGACTTTTTATTGGATTGGAAAATATAATCAAATAATTTCAATTTATATTTTTTATTATAAAAACAATTTTTAATCGAATATAATAATAATTTTGTAGAAATATAATTTCTGCTATCTCACCATTATTAAAGAAAAATCAATGTTTATTGATGCAGCAACACATTTTTTAACGATCTAAATGGTTTTATTGAAAAAAAAAATTATTTCACTACCGCACAATACATCACAGTGTATGTGATGTATCGTGCATTCCGTTACATCACCTTAATGTGATACTTTTGATGTAATAGAAAATAATTAAAAACTAAGCGGCCTGATATTTGGATGAGTTGATTGATTGATTTACAGATTGATTTTGAATTTCTTTTATTTTGGGTGAAGTTAGGCGATGTTTAGTTATGTTGATAATCTTTGCGTTTAAAAAAAAAATCTAGTTGGATCATCAAAATAATATATTTCATCTCTCTTTGCAAAAATCTTTTTAATTCTTCCAATAATCTCTTCATTCTTTAACATTACGTTTGGCAATTCTTTTCATAAACTTAACTAAACGTTATTGCCTTTCTCTTGTGTTACAATATCATAACAGTTGTAATTGTTTTCACATGTCACAAAAACATTTCCACTTTGAATATCCTAATTATCCATTAAAAAAAGAAACGGCAATCAGGTAAGTATCACAAAATATGTTCAGAAGACAAGAAAATGAAGTCGAAGGAGAAATATAAAAAATAAGAAGCTTTTTGCTACAGAACAAAAAATCTTTTTTTAATTTGTATTTTGTTTCAGTTTTTTTGTATATAATAATAAAAGCTTTTTGAATTGAATATAAAAAGTTAACGTAAATTCTTGGAATATAGTCATTAATGTTTACTGTAGAACGTAGACATACGAACGTAGAACGTAGATAGAAAATAATGATACTTTTGTTGGGTTTCATCTAAATTCAACTAAGCAAAGGCCGCAAATTTAATTTAACATTCTAATAACATGTCAATATCTTGTTACTTTACGCAAATAACTTATATAACAAGTTTTATGAAAAAATTAAGAAAACACATTTTTTTAATAGTTTAACTGTTACTCTATATATATATTTCAGGTTGTAGACGATCTTCTGGAGTTTTTTTTATAAATAAGTTATTTGCGTAAAGTAACAAGAGATTGACATTAAATTATTTGAAAATTTATGGCAACTAGTGCCAACGGCAAATAGTGATTATAATTTTTTTTATAAAGTGTTGTGTAGTATTAATTGCAAGATGTGTTACCACAACCCATAAAAAACTTTTAAGATCTAGGTCCGGCAACAACTTGCGTTCGGGGTGTTTATGGACACAATTTTTTTTATCAAATGGTAATTAAACAATAAAACATGTCATATAATAAAATATGGCATAGACTAATATTATAAAATAAGGGTAAAAACAAATTTTGTAAAAATATCAAAATTTGTCTTTGCTGAACCAGTAGAGAATTGTGTGAAAACGTTTGTTAAATTTCTCAAGTTTTGTAACTTTGTTGTAAGATTATTGGCAATGTCAATTACTAAATATGCCTCCTTCAATTATTCATTTCTTTTCGTTAATATCATAATTGGCTAAAACTTGTGTTGGATAGTGAAATGTTATTTATTGATGGAGTTGGGTTCGATTGTTCAGCAAAATTTTTTATTAAACTTATCGTCAAAAACAAATCACAAGTATAAGCTCTTGAAACACTACAACCCAAAACTGAGTTAATTTCTACGTCGAACCAGATAAACTTCAAAACACATACGATTTTTTATAGAAAAAAATATGACAAGAAGAGAGCTACAACTTTACCTTTACTAGGCTACGCAGCTGACAATTCATGCCACTGCTAAAATCTTCACTGCCATATTTAGAGGTAAGGTAAATGAAAATGAAATAATTTAACTCAGCAGCTGCCATTGAAGATGTTATTTTCGGTGTATCTCGTAATTTCGAAAAAAAGTTGCCGCAATTGAATGACCGGTTGAACAAGCATAAGTGCTAAAATTCATTTTGGTAAACAAAGGTTCCTCTCTTTGTAAAAATATCAAACAATCAATCGCAATTTATTTGTCATATATTTACTTTAAAAGTATGAAAGGAAACGTTAACGTTGATGGTTTGCATATGTCTTGTGTCAGACTTTTTTCTTTTCCTTATTTCATCGACTTTTTTTTCTCAAGACCCTAAGTTATTTGTTTTTCTGATATTTTACATTATTTTTTCGTAAGACATAAAATATGCTCTATAAGTCTATAAGAATATTAATATATGCATTTCAAACTTATATCATAGACTTTTTAGTCAAGTTTAGTTCAAACATTTAAAAAGAGTTTGAATGAAATATAATAATATTAGATCATAGTGGAAACAACCAAAAAATTGTGAAATAATTCATAAACTTTTATTCATTCTTCGCGCCGTTCTTTTACAGTCAATTTGTTTCAAAAACAACCTTATTACAACAAAAAACCTAATCAACAAATTTCTCAACCACAAACACAAATCATCACTAATTACACAGAATTTATATATATTCTACACAAAGTTTTAATTAAATTTATAAAAACAGTTTGCTTACCTCTATCTAACATAAATTAAAGAAAAATAAACCAATAAGTAAACTTTGGAACATCAACAAACTCAGATAAGGATATGAAAAAACAGTAAACATAATTTAAGAGATTTTCTCAAAAACACACAACAATGCTCAAAGGAAGACATAATCATAGACTCAAACATATAAAATTTGTATTCCTATTAAATTTTGATTGTCCGAAAAGGACCAAATAATAGTAGTTAGATCAATTAGTGTTTAATGACAGTTTATTCTCAAGTAAAAATTTAAAATTTGAGCGAGGCACGAACGATCATAAAGTATCGAACAATAAACATTCGTTATAGGAACATGTTCATAATTCAATAGGTTAAGTTCATTATGCAATAGGTTAACCACAATACAATAATGCATGCTATTATTATGGAAAAAACATACAAATAAAGTTGTTATTAATAGTTGGAAGAGGATAAATACTTAAAAAGGTTAACTTATTGTTATTTGAGTTTTAAAAATATCTTATTATTAAAGTTCTAGTTGTTAGAATGGTAGAAGGGTATAAACTTAACTTTGAGATATGATTGTGCAAAAGTTTGACACTTGAAACTTGTTATAGGTTAAAGATCATTTACACAAATTCATGAAAAGGTTGTTTAGATTTAGATACAGTTAATAATTTGATTTGTAGAAAAACGATTACATTTTAAATGATGTCTCGAGAGTCGAGTGGCGTCAATCCACAAACATTCAAAAAAGCGTCCATCGTTGTGACACCTTCTTAAAATGGTCTTAAAATGTATCTATGTGTTGTGGCACATATTGTAATTCTTATTACACAAGATTTTTTATTAAAAAAAATTATTAAAATTAGTCTTCGGGCAGATAATGAGTAAAAAAGATATCAAAAGTTTGAGTGAAATTTTTTCGAAATTTTGATCTTCGTGTAATGTTGCAATTTGTGCAGCTCTTGTCCTTGGTTTACATTTTAAACTACTTAAATGTGATGAATTATATTTGTCTTAGATTGACCTTATGTTACCTGTTATTTTAAATTATAACTAAAACAATATGATATTTTTGTTAAAAATATCGTCATTCACGGTGCTCATAATATGCAATCAAATGCACCAAGATTTTGAAAAAGCGTTCATCGAAACCGCTATTGTGAAACCTATATCAATTCATATGAAAAAATAAAGAAAATATGAATTCGCCTTTGAAAGGTAAGTGCAAATGCCTATTTAATTTCATTCCTTGTTTTATTTACTAACTATGTCTTGAATTTTCCTTTTCCGGTTCAGAAGTTAATATGAATGAACTCCACTTTAAAATAGTCGCTAAACTTTTAAAGGGGTTAAACATCAACAAAGCCTCAGGAATGGACAACATTCCACCCATTATTTTAAAAACCTTTTCTAAAGAACTTGCACCAACTTTGACTAAAATATTCTACCAATCCTACAAATCTGGTATATTTCCTCGTGCGGGAAATTGACAAATGTCCAGCCCGTCCCCAAAAAGGGACCAAAATCCGATATCTCAAATTATAGGCCAATAGCTTTACTATCGGTCTCAAAAGGTAAAATGCACGAACGAATTAATCCCACCCGGAGAGACGCTGCCATAAACGTGAATAAAGACCTAAAAACAAAGTCGCCGATTGAGATGACCAAAACCGGGTCAATTTCAACTGTACCAAAACACAGCTGTTAATTGTTTCCAGATCAAAGACCGAGTTCCCCAAAGATATTTTATTCAGTATGTGTGATGAACCAATAGGTGAACGTAAAAACATTCGTTTATTGGGTGTCACAGTTTCAACTGACCTACTCTGGAACAATCATGTAATTGCGATGGCAAAAAGTGCGTCTAGAAAACTCGGCCTCCTAAATAGATGCAAAAATTTGTCACTCCATACCAATTGCTCCATGTTCATACGTCCTATATTCGTCCATGTATGGAGCACTGTTGTCAAGCTTGGGGTGCTGCTTCTGTTTCCATCTTGGCCCTCTTGGACTCTGAGGGCCAAATTTATTTATAAGCCAAAAATATAAAATAAAATTAAAGTATGATTCCAGTTTTTACTCAGTTGTCTGTGTAAAACTTAAACTAATCAAAGCTTTCAACAAATTTAAAAATATTAATTTGACTCAGAACTTGGTTCGATACTTGGGGACCGTTGGACTTTGGGTCAAAGTAAAATTTATGCCCATCGAATAATTTCAGTAAGGATGTTAATAGTCTGACTTCTTTTCAATCTGAATTCTATTTTTAGATTGTTTGAAATTTTATCAAACTTTACCACGTGTTAGATTTGACCAGATAATTCTCATTTCAACTTTTGGAACAGTAGTCGTTTGAAAATTGTATGCTTCTGCTGACATCCCGGTGGAATATTGAAAATTTCCAAGAATAACCTGAATAAAACGTAACATCAGATTCTCAACTAACATTCTAGTCACATGTCTATCCCCACCTGCAATAGCTTGGAGATTTTCACTTATAGTGTTTAAACAAATCAAATATTGCTTACTTCGGCAAAGGTGTTATCTCAAATGTTGATTTCAAATTTACCTCAAAACGGAAAGTGTAAAGTTTGTAGTAACTCTTATCAGTTAGCATGGTATCTTAAAAAAATTTAAGTTGTTAATTTTAAATGTGAATAATTAACACTACATGACTAATTGTAAAATACTTAAAACAACTTCCCGAGCAGAAATTTTTCAGGGCTCAAATAGGGTCCTGAAGCGGGCTATACGAATTGTGGGTGATCGAGATTTGACATCAAAATTTGATTCCCTACAACATCGTCGCACTGTTGCTGACCTCGTTGTTTTTTTTACAAATATCGTCAACAACAGTGCTCAGATGAACTCAGCAACATCTTGACTCAAACTTTTCTTTACCCCCGTTTCACTCGGCAATCGGCTAGCGCAACCAGTCAAACGGTAGAGATCCCGCGCTGTCAAATTTTTATATACAGTCCCCAAGAACCGACAGGTTCAAGGACAATAACTTTTGAATAAATAAAAAATAAATACTCGCAGATCGCAGAAAGACTTCTTTGTCCGAACTGCATACAAATGGAATAGTTTTGCCGGAATCCATAGTCTCAGGTGGTTTCAATCCGCAGAGGTTTAAAAAAAGCGTTCATCAACACCTTAGAACGCAAGTTTTTGTGGGACCTAGGTCGTAAAAGGTATTTATGAGTTGTTGTGACACATATTGTAAACCCTATAACACAACACATTTTATTTAAAAAAAAAAAAAGTGTGTACAAACTACAAACGATGACAAAAGATTTACTAATCAAATTAGAACCGCCCATAGAAATATTGTTTTAAGCAAGACATTTTGTGAAACCCTGAATTTGTGAAATAAGGAATTCTAATTGTCTCTTATTTGAATTCATTCAATTCCTTTATTTAGCCTTGTACAATGCATTATATCCTTCATCAATTACATCCGAATCTAATTCAATTCTTCCAAAACAACAAAAATAAAATCAGAAGAAACCTAACTAATTAAGTTATTTGTCAGATAAAATAAATTAAAACGAAGAACGAGAAAAAAGTATCTCTCATATAAAAAATTTTCTCATCGATTTTCTTAAATTTTATCTTTTCAACCAAAAATTTTAATTTTTAAAACTTTCGTTTTATATTAATTCAAAGTTAATTCACTTAATTTTAAAGATTTGAACGCTGTAGTATCAAAGTCGTAGGTTGTACAAATATTAGATTTAGTTGTTTTAATAGCTCAATTTGTGTGTTTAGATAACAGACATAAAATGAAAATTGTATAAAAATTAAATTAGAAGAAAAAATATAATACAATAATTTGAAAAGATAAATTAAAAGAGATTTAATTTAAAGTAGAAAAGTCGGGAAAGATAGGTATCCAATTCGCACGCCGAGAGGTTCATAAATATAAAGGAACAATATAAATTTCTAGACAGTCCTTTGTACAAACTGTTAGGATGGGAATAATTAGTTATATTAATACCTTATTAATACCTTAGTCACCATTCGAAGTGGGAAGAGAATTAGCTATTATTCATTGTTTCCAATTAATGCGCAATCGATAGGTCACATATAGGCAACTGTTATCATCTATATGTTATATATTAGACAAAATTGGGGGAATTAAGATATTATGAGTTTTGGTGTTACTAAATTAAAACACTAAAATTAATCGAATCAGAAGAACTGGAGATTGATGGTTCGAATCCTTACACGAAACTCAAAAAGAACAGTTTTCTTGTAATAAACTAAAAAGTAAAAGCTTTATTACACAAACCTATATATGATTTAGAAATGCCAAAAATTTGAATGAATCCCTTAATTTCTTGAGTTTAATTGCTCACAGAAAACTGTTTTCTTTTAATAAAAAGTGTTGTGTAGTAGGAATTACAAAATGTGTCACAACAACACATAGATGGACGGTTTTAGGACGCTTTTTTTTTTTTAAATCTTTGGCATTGAAGGCACTCGAGAATATTGATTCGGGAAAAGCATTCCATTTGTACAATGTACGCACAAAGAAATCCCTTTGCATTTTGTTACTATGACAGTGAGAAATCTCGACAGTTTGCACAAACCGATTGACGAGTAAAACGGGGAAAATAATATGTCTGAGGCATTATGGATCTGATTTCATCCGAGCACTGCTGGTGACGATATTTTTAAATAAACAACGACAGTGCGACGATGTTGTAGGGAATCAAGATTTAATGTTAAATTTCGATCACCCACAATTCGGATAGCACGCTTTTGAAGAGTCCAAAAGAGCTAGGATAGAAACAGATGCAGCACCCCAAACTTGACAACAATACTCTATCAGGGACGAATATAGGATTTATAAATGTGGAGTAACTGATACGGAGTAAAATATTTTTTACATCTATGGAGGAGGCCGAGTTTTCTTAACGCGCTCTTTGCCATGGCCATTATATGATCGTTCCAGGGTAAGTCATTGGAAATTGTGACTGTTATGAAATAATATTATATTAATTTTAATAAGTACAGGTATTACTTGAATTATGCGGTACTTGAAATGTGCGATTTTGGTCATATTTTTTTTTATTTAAAAAGTATTCTGTAATAGTGTCATTTATTGTTTAACTATCAATTCTTTAAAAATAAAAAAAATTGTGTACATCAACACCTCAGAATGCATGTTACTGTGGGAAACAGTTCTTAAAAGGTGTGGTGTGACACATTGTAATTCCTACACAACACATTTTATTTAAAAAAAACAATAAAAAATGTAAGTTGAGCTTTTATGATATAGAAGCGCACTAGTTTCTTGGATTCAAAAGTTTATATCCGGAAGACAATTTTAGATCAATGCCGATGAAACCGGAAAATCGAAAACATGTTTAACTATTTGTATTTCAAAACAAAAAAAAGCTTCCGTTAAATTTTATTTTGAATTATTGTTAATTGCTAATTGTTTTAAATGACGATGTACATTTTCTTTAAATGCCTGAGGGGAAAATTCATCGGGAAATACAGAGGAGAGCATTGAGTTCCACAATTTGGCCACTCTATCAAAATAGTCGTTCTGGAAGGACTCAGTTCTACAACGAGGTATTTGTACAATAAATGGATGAGATAACTCGGCAGCTCTTGTTTGTCGATTATACTGCGCACATGGTGGAAGGATATTTTGAATTTCCTTAGAGGAGAATTCGCTAAAGTTAAATTTATAGTAGATTGACAATTTAGCCACATTTCTTCTGTGCTGGAGTGAATCGAGTTGGTCCGTTAGTTTGGTATTACCGTATTGCTTTTCTCTGTACAGAGTCTAGACATTTTATGGTTGAATGACAAGCACCTCCCCAAACATGACAGCAGTTTTCCATACACGAACGAATAAAGGACTTGAAGATTAGCAAAATTTGATCGGGATTGAAATACTTTTTACATCGACTCAAGAATCCTAATTTTTGCATTGCAGATTTACAGGCTGATTCTGAGTTAAGAGGTCTTAGCTATGATTATTTTTGTTATGACAATTATTTTAAGAGGAATATCTTAATTGCGATTCTGTGAACGTTATCATAAAAAACCTCATAATAATTCTACAAATATTTTGGAGATCTTTCAAATGGCTATTTTTGTATAAACAAAATTATTATAAAATGTCATATTTTCTTTTTAAATAATTTAAATACATATTAAAATACCATATAAATTATTATTAAAAATTATGCCAATATTATATAGTAGTTTTTGGTAAAAATCAAGTTAATGTTTTGGAAAATTTTTGAAGATATTAGTAATTTTTGTTTGTGAAAATATTCAACCGCCATTTTAATGAATATCAATCTTAAAATGTATTTTATTTTATAATAATTTATATACAATTAGTATAAAACTATACCATATTTTGGTTATTATTATGTGTTTTGCAATAAATTTGTTTATATAAAATTAGCACAAACAAAACAACATGAAACGTGAAACTTTGATATTGAAAATATGAAATCTTCAATCCCCTTTTTATTTAAAATCACTATCAAGATATATTTTGTTTTATAATCTTGATACAAACTAAAATAAAATATAGATAATTATTATAAATTTTATAAGAATTACATAAATAATTCATAATTATTATTTTATCCTCTATTAATATAATTTTTCATACAAGAATTCCAATAAAAAAATATGTAACGTTAAGTTGTGATGCTTAAGATGACCATGTTTGCTGGTCTTAAGTTAAGATGTTATTTTTTGACATCTCACAGTTGTGACTGCATACAGAATCGCATTTAAGAGGTTTTAGTCTTAGCTAAGAGAAAAGTCTTTGCTATGACTATTTTTACATCTGTGAGGGTATGTCAGAATCAGCCTGTTAGCGAGGTTGAACACATGTTATTTTAAATATGCACTCCAAGAAGTCAAACTGGTTCAACCTCACGCAATTCCGCATGGTTTATCTTAATAGGGAAATTTTTACGTCGCTCTATTCGCGAAAGACGGCAAAGTTTGGTTTTGGTTGGATTAAATTTTTATTTAGCGTATGGGTTTTATGACACATTAAAAAACAAAAATAAAACTTAAAATAGGTAGATTTTTCTATGAAATCTACCTAAAACAAAACATGAATACACATTAAATGACCTTACAATCAATGCGATTGCGCGTCTTTTAGTTAAAAAGTAAAATATTTGAGCATTGGGCAGTATATTTGAACATTAGATGTTGACATCGAGTGAGTCTATCCATGCTACTACATCGGGAGTTGCCAAATGGATGTCTGAGATGTCGCCATTGCATCATCGAATTGAACACAGTTGTAATGTGGTTTATGGTTTGTTGTGGAGCGCCGCAGTCACATTGAGGAGGACTCTGAAATTCCCCACTTGTAGAAAGAATTAGCACAACGTCCATGATTGGTTCTTATTCGGTTTAGTGTAGTCCAGGTATGACGTGGCAAATCGAAACCAGGTTGGGTCGAAGTCAGGTTAGTAATAAAAAGGCCAAGTGTATTGTAATGATGCCAGGAGGTGTCCCAGGCATCCAAGATATTAAAATTAGTTGCCAGCAGGTTGCTGACAGTTTTATGCGGATAGGCTTTCTTGACTTCAATCGACAACGGGTATGGTCGCCGTAATATTCGTGCAAGGGTAACGTGATGATGTTGGTTACCTTTTTATGTTCACGCATGAGCGCATGTGAGCGTCGGAGTGCAGGTGGAGCAAAATTGCTTAATACAGGGAGCCAAGGTAAAGGAGTGGACCTGATCAGTATGTGTGCAATTCAACCAGACTGGTGCGCCGTACTCAGTCACTGAGTAAACCAGACTTGGAGCAGTTGTCCGGAGGGTAGCTGGAGTAGCACTCCATGTCGAACCTGTCAGTTTGCAATATATTGTTTCTCGTTTTAAATTTTTTTGGCGTATTCTCTAGGTGGAGTTTAAAACAAAGAGTTCTATCGAGAGTAATGCCCGGGTACTTTGGCTGTTGATTGTATTTAACAACAGTGCCGTTAAATAACACTGATAGTTCGTGTTTTACCAGTTTGTTGTTTAAGTGGAAACAAGAACTCTCGGTTTTACTTAGATTAGGAAATAAACTCCACGTTCGAAAATTGTCATTCATTATCGCCAGGTCAGTTGAGAGCAAATCTTCCAAGACACACATGTCTTTATTTTGAGTGGCCAGGGTCCAATCATCAGCGTAACCAAATTTCTTTGATGTTGTGTCAGGAATGTCATGAATGTACAAAATAAAAAGTAATGGCGACAGGACGGAACCCTGTGGCAAACCGTTAAGCATTTTGGGCCTACTACAGGAATTATTTAGATCGACTTTGAATACACGATTACTCAGCATGTTGTTAATTAAACGCGAGATGGTGCTACAAGGCATTGCCTTGAACAGCTTATATATAATCCCAAGTCGCCATACCGTGTCATATGCTGCAGTGAGATCGATGAATAGTGCAACTGTTTTTAATTGTTTTTGATACCCAGCTTCGATGTATGACGTTAAAGCGAGCAGTTGGTCAGTGCAACTGCGATTGGCACGGAAACCAGCTTGTTTGTTGCATTTCTAAGAAATTCTGGAAAAATACCATCGTACCCAGCTGCTTTTCCGTTTTTTGTTTGGGACAGAGCTGAATCTAGTTCTTCCCTACTAAAAGAGTTCGCATGCTTCTCAGACGAGCAATTGCGCTTCATTTTTCTTAGTTTACGTTTAATTGTTCTCTTATGAATGCGATTAATAGAAGAACGAGACATGTTTACGATATGTTTCGCAGTGTACTCTGGATTTATTTCATTGTTCGTACGAGCAATTGAGTTTGAGCCACCCAGCTTCCGAAGGAGACTCCAGACTTCCCTGCTTGAATGGGAAAAATCTATGTTTTCAACATCGCTAATACACTTTTGCTTTCTCGCGGCGTCCAGTGAGTAAATTAGGTCATCAGCCACGTCTGCCTCAGCACTACTAAGGTACTCCTCATATAATTTATCGCTCTCTCTACTGCATCCAGGAATACATTCTTCACAGAAGCCTCTTGGGATGCATTTCTTAGCAGTTGAGATGATCGCTCCCACGAACCTATCGTAGTTTTTAGGAATGGGTTGGATCCAGCGTATTACTGCATCCAACTCCAACCTATATTTATCCCAGTCAGCTTTGTGAAAAGTCCATCTAGATTGAGGAGTAGAGTTAACGAGTGGTATTTGGATTCCTACCTCAAGAATTACTGGACGATGTTGAGAGCGTGGAAAACCTTGCAAGACAGCCCTAGATATTGGAATAGGGTTACGTTGTTCGTTTTTTGTGGAAAAACAGAGGTCGGGATTGTAATCGCTTCGGCATCTTGCAAATCTAAAGGTTTTCATGCCTTTCGCACCATATACCAGGAACATGTTGTTACCATCCGTCCAGTCCGTCAGTTGTATGCCATTGGGGTTGTTGTTTGAGTAGGACCACTAGGTGTGATGACTATTAAAGTCACCAGCATATATTGCAGGGTGGTGAAATAATGGTAGAGTAGCAGCTGGCCATCTTGTATTTGGAGGCTTGTATACGTTTACAATCTTCGTGTCTGATATACCAACAACAATAAGATGTACATCGTTGACCGTCTGTAAAAGTACATGAGTGCAGTTCATGATTTCTGACTTAATGTATGTGGCAGATCCATATGCTTGATGGTAAATCGCACTAATTTAACAATGTTACCTCTAAAGGTAAGTTGCGCTTTATCTGCTGCATGCGTTTCTTGCAAAATTACGACGTCGATATCGAAATCTTTTAATACTCTTTGTGAATGTTCAGTTTTTGACTTGCTTATGCCTTCAATGTTCAATTGCAAAATACGGACTGAGGGTCCAATATTTTTTGTCTTATGGTGCTGAAAAGTACCGTTGTTATTGTGATTTTGGTTCATGTTTATTTTTTTTGTATCACAGCCAGTTCGAAATGAAATATTTGGGTACCAAATTGAGATAGACTGTTAGCGTAACCCAGGGTGTAGCGCGAGGAGCTTGTCTATTAACACACCCCGATGGATTAAATGAAACAAGATCACCCCATTCCATTATGCGATCCAGGTCTTTGTTGATAGAATCAACGAGTAAATAAACAAGACGCCATTTACTTATTATTATTTTTTTAAAGTGTTTGTTATTGTTTAAATAAATGTTTTGTTTAAATCGTGTTTTAAATTAAAAATTAATACAAAATTATTTAATTAAATACTATTAATTACAAAAACATTAAATGACAGTTCACAATTACAACTACAAAACTAGATCAAATTTTTTCATTCATTTTATGAAAAAAATAGTACTTTGTGTATCGAGGTGCACAAAGTTGCTTTTTTCCGCACGCGTCGAATTTCGAAAAATTTGGGCAAATATACGACAAGTGCGGAAAAAATCAATTTGTGCAACGAGTTGCACACAACGTTTTTTGCATTTCCGAATCACAATTAAACAAAATTATTCTGCAACCAAATTTTTTACAATCTACATTCATATTAAAATATAAGTAAACATTTCTATTATCAACATAGCATTGAGAAAATTTTCCATACGTTATTTTTCACTTCTACAAAACAAAGCAAAAAGTTAAAACAGTGCGGGAAAAATCAAAAATAACAGTGCGGCAAAATAAAACAGTGCGGAAAAATAAAACAGTGCAGAAAAATCTCTTTAAAAAAAAAATGAAAAAATAAACTGTTTAAACGGTTTTTTTTTTTCAAAATAACTTTTTGTATATTCTAATTTATAAAGATGTATTTTGAATTACAATGAAATTCCAGTCTTGAAGTTCACATCACAGAAAAGAATATTTTGCACGATAGCAAATGTTTAGGATAAGATTTTAGTCAATAGATAATAATGATATTACTTTACAAGAACTGTTATTTTCTAATTTACTTTTTAAATTTGTTTTTTAATTAAATGTTGTTTTCTTTATTGGTCCATCGTTTTCAAAACAAAATCCCAACGTTGTCAAAGATTAAACAAAGCTCCTCCAAATAAAAACCAGTCAAAATACAAAAATACCCGCTATGTAATCGTACAACAAAAATACTTCAAACAGGAGTGCGTTCGAATACTTTATGAGGTCTCATTTTGATTAGATAGTTAATGAACCAATCAAAATAAGCGATGTTTCAAAAATTTCATTTAATGTCTGTCAACTTTGAGACTTCTATGCAAAATATCTAATTATTAAAATACAGAAATGCGTTTTTAAAATATATTAATAAATAAACGAAATGTTGGATTATAAAAGTTATTATCAATTTAAAATCTTATTTCCTGTTAATGCATTATTTTTCACTTACTTTGGTCGTAATTAAATTTATTTTAAAAATTTTCAAAAACAAATTTTATTTTAAGGTTACAATTAACTCGAAAAAAGTTGTATAGCAAGAGCCCGCGACGGCCAGACCTTCGTTATTCTATAAAAGCTGAAAGTTTCTCTGCGCATACCCCCTACTCAGGTAGGAACGATTAGCGACATATGAAGTTTGGATCATGGTAGCTTTGGCAGGGAGCAGGTAACAAAGGGGCCTCCAAAGTTTCGTGAAAGTATAAAAGGTAATTTTTTTATATATTCTTCGGGATAGTATTAGAAGTCACGTCACCCATTGACAGACACTTACTATCGTGGTAACCCCCTGCCAGACAAACCCCCTTTAACAAATTGATAAAGTTAAGGGGGTCTGGTAGGGAGAAACTTTCAGCTTTTATAAAATAACGAAGGTCTGGCCGTCGTGGACTTTTAGTCTATTGTGTTTCTTTAAGAAAACAGTTTGGTTATTGAATTGGTTGCAAAAACTTATTAATTAATTTTATTTTCAATCGTTAAATGCAATTGGTAATTGGAGCTGTCGGTTTTATTTCCATTTTCAAAATGGACAAGCTGTTGGTTTTATCTCTCGCTAATTTTTTTTTTTTTTTTTTTAATAAAATGTACTACACAAAGTAGGAATTACAATATGTGTCACAATAACACATACAAACCTTTTAAGACCAAGGTCCCACAACAACATACGTTCAAAGGTGTTGATGGACGTAAATCTTTTTTTTTTTGTTTTTTTATATTTTTTGTTAAAGAATGGATAACCAAACAAAAAATCATATCACTGACAAAATATGACATAGGCCAATACTTCATGATAGAATAGAGAAAATAAAAGTAAATTAAAAAGTAAATAGCAAATTGTTACAAAAATTTGCTGAAACAAAACAAAAATGCAGTTGCCAATAATCCAGCCGGTTGCATATTCCTTGATCCTGTGACGCACCTTCTTTCTTAAAGATTAAAGCCCACACATAATTATATGAAGGCTCGTTTCTTCAAGGAAGCAATAGCGTCTCATCATCAAGGATTATTTAACAGCTAAGATTGACGGTGCTACCGTTGACTGAATACAGTTCATCCGCCACCACCCCTAAGATGTCACCTTGGCTAGTGATATCTCGCTACTATTGCCAGTGGTATGTGATATCTCACGTCAACTCGTATGTCAATAGCAGGGACTGGAGTACGCGGGGTTGTCACACCCGTAGATCAAAAATAAAAAAAAATTTCAAAACAATAAAAACTGATCCCTCCATGCGGGAGGGATTTCAAAATTTTCATCCATTTTGTTTATATTTTTTAATTGAGAATTAATCATAATAGTTAAAATTAATTACTTAATTCATTATATTACAATTAATTCGTAATGCCTCATTTGCTAAATTAATTAAAAATTATATAACAAAATTTAACGGGTTTCGATTTGAAAACTTTTTGATAAAAAACTTGAATAAAATACATAAATAATTCAGCGGAATACCATCAACTAATGGTTTTTTTTAAATTCACTTGTATGAACTGTCGGCACTTGGCGAAACATTAGTACCCATCCATTACAAACCCATTTCATTTTTGTCAGTATAGTTTCTAAAGTTTTTGAGAAATATATAAATTTTAATTTAATGAGCTTCTTAGAGTCTTCCAAATTACTTAATGAAAGACAATACGGCTTCCGAAAAGGAAGAGCAACAGAAGATTTGCTTTCGTTTGTTACTCATCTTTGGAGCAAATCACTTAAAAACTTTGGTGAGACTTTCGGTGTTGCTCTTGGTATTTCCAAAGCATTTGACAAAGTTTGGCACAAAAATCTTATATGCAAGTTAAGATGTGATGGTTTAGATGAGCCACTAATTTCCTGGATGCAAAGCTTTATATCTGAGCGAAAATTTCGAGTCAATGTTGACGGTATTTCATCGAATGTATTTTGAACTAATGCAGGAGTTCCTCAAGGTTCCGCTTTGTCCCCAACTCTTTTTCTTATCTATATTAATGGCTTGTTGGTTTCAACAATTAATCCTATCCATAGTTTTGCTGATGATAGCGCTCTTCATGCATCTCATATTGCATCTAGATCATATTCACCTTTAGCGCTTAATAACTGTAGATCAAAGTTGATAGATTCATTAAACGTTGATCTTAAAACTATCTTTGATTGGGGTGTTGCTAACAGTGTTGAATTCAATACGTCCAAAACACAAGTTTGCCATTTTTCAAGATTGTCAACACCTAACCCTTTTCCATTAAAGTTTGATTCCTACGTTCTGATGGAGAAAGAGTCCTTGAAACTTCTAGGAGTTGAGGTTGAAAATAATATGAAGTGGAATTCTTATATTTTTAGCCTAGCGAAGAGCGCTGTTCAAAAATTGAGGTTTTTAGGACGATGTCGTAAGTTTTTAAGTAGCTTCTTTTAATATACAAATCTTTTATACGTCCCTGCATGGAATATTGTTCTCACATAAGGGGTGGAGCATACTTATGTAGTTTGAAGTATCTTGATTCTGTGCAGCGGAGAGCAGTTAAATTAATTGGTAGCTCAAATCTTACTAATGACCTTGATTCCTTGCGCATAGAAGAAATGTTGCTGATTTGACGATTTTCTACAAATATATCGTGGATGAACGGGTTTCTGAAGAGATCAAATCGATTTTACCTAAGTCTGCAAACTTATCGCGTCATACCAGAGCATCGGTAGTGGCCCATCCTTTTACGTTCAAATAATTAGATGTAGAACTGTAGCCTTCCAGCGCGACTTTTTCATCAGAGTCTCTCATCTCTGGAATTTATTACCTTCGTGGGTTTTCCCTGATAACTTTAACCCTCAAAAGTTCAAAGTCGGCGTTCATAAATTTCTAAAAGAAACTTAATTCTCAATTGATTATAATCCCTAGTTGGCATGGTATCTTCTGATATTCAAAGACGTTAATATATAATTAATTATATTAACACTAAACATGCCTAACTTTCAATAAAAAAAAATATAAATTGAAAAACGCTTGTTATTATTACGCGTATTTATTTAATTTTATTTTGTTCAACGCATTTCAGCTTACACCATTCTCAAGAGCGATACAAAAAAATTATGAAGCAAAAATTTAAAAGATCACTTGACCATTTTTGACCATGACGTCCATGACATGTTAAAAAACGTGCTATACGAATTATGAGTGATGGTTATGAGAATTTTGTGATACCGTATAAGCCGAATACGAGAAATAATAATGAATTGTAAATAAAAGTTTCGTTAAACAAAAATCTTTTGTGTGATATTATATAAACTGTGCTTTGCTGAGAGTAACTGCAATTAAGCGTTACAGATTCTGGCGCTGTTGGAGGAATATTTTAGTTAAAGAAAAATTGGTACTGTACTGTTTTTCCAGATGCGGTGCCGTAAAATTGGTAACGGAATCAGAAGTGGATCGAGGAAATACGTATACCATATTGCTATAAAGACCAATCAGGAGAGTTAATACGTTAAAATACAATAACTTATGCTTTATTAGTTTGATCCATAACTCATCTGACTTCATACCAACGGTGCTCAACGCAAGTAAATATTTTGTTAATTGATATTAATTTATTTATGTAATAATTTAGTTTGAATTCGAATTCCTTTGAATCTGCAGACGGCAAATGTCAATTAATTTAAATTTGCAAAATGACTTACCAAAATAATCGTATTGAGTACTTCTCAATCCTTAAATCCGCCCAGAATTATTAGTTTTTTGTGTTCCGCTTAAAATTGTGTTGCATTAATCCTTTTTAATCACTCAGTATTTTTATATATATGTGCACGAATTGTTTATTATATTTATCATATCTGCAATGACGATAATTTTTATTTAAAATCCTAGAGATTATAGTAAAATTATTAAAATTGAATATAAACAAACATTTCTGTTTGATTATTCTTGAAATATTAAGTATGTAGGTAGAGAGAATATAAGCCAGCAGGATATAAATATAACTAACATCGTTTCAAATAGGATTATGGACAAACTGCTTGAAAACAAAATGTTTTTCAAATTATATCAATACCCAGAACAGTTGTTATAATGGCTTAAATGATATGAGTTTAACTGAGAAAAATGAAAAACACACTTTAATGTAATATTAAAAACATATAGCAATGGAAATGCAAAGTTTCGTCAAAATCTAATCTAAGGCGTTGAAATTATAGAAGTTTTTAATAAACCACTGAGCAGATGATCCCCACTTTATTCAATTTCGTACATAAACAAATATCTTATAAACACGGACCATATATACTACAGTTTCATCAAAATGGTTTCATAACTGCAGATTATAGAGTGCATACATAGAAGATTACATAGCCACTACTTATCGAATCTCGAACATATACAAACAAACATATTTTAACATATTTGGATTCATAGAGGTCCAAAAGCTTAAAAAAGTACATATGTGACACGTACTATTACTTCACCATTTCTTAATTGTGGTGAAGATTATTTAATCGGAAAGTTTAGCTTCCTTATAATTTCGTCAAAGCTACAACTTAATCAGGAGTTTCGGTAATCAGAAGTTTCCATCAGTATTTTTAAAAAAGAATTTTTACTCGTCAGTCGGCTAATGCAAACTTATCACAGACTGTCATAGTGACAGAATGCAGACCGATTCCTTTGTCCGAATAGCGTAGATTATTTGCCATGAAATAAGGACCCTAGCCGTCCGATCTATCAAATGGATAGATTGTATATTTTTGAATGCCGATCCAGTGTTATTATGTATATCCTTTTTGAATTTTTAAAACCTTAATAATTAAATGAATTGTGGCATTATTGTTATAAATATAAAATTAAACTGAGTTTGGTTATTTTTTTTATTCAAAGGCATGTTTAGTGTTAATTATAATAAATTATAGATTAACGTCTCTCAATATCCGATGATACCATGCCAACTGGGGATTAGGATTATGTTTAAATAAATTAAGTTTCTTAAGAAACTTATTAACGTTAACTTTAAAGTTTTGAGGATTAAAGCTATCGAGGAAAATCCAAGAAGGCAAAGCATTCCAGAGGTGAGAAACTCTGTTGAAAAAATCACGTTGAAAGGCGGCAGTTCTACATTGTTTTTATTTGAGCCGTGAATGAATAAGCCACAACACTTGCTCTGGTGTAAAGCGATAGGTTCGCTAGTTCTGGTAAAATTGATTTTCTCTCGGTGGAAGTTCGTTCATCCATAATGTTTTTGTAGAAAATAGTCAGATCAGCAACATTTCGTCTGTGCTGCAAGGAATAAGCGCATTAGGAACAGTCGAGTTATCAATAACTTTAACAGCTCTGCGCTGAACAGAATCAAGACACTTCAAACTACTAAAATATGCTCCACCCCATTTTTGAGAACAATATTCCATACTACAGGGACGTATAAATGATTTTTATATTAAAAGAAGCTGTTCGTTATTAAAAAACTTACGGCATCGTCCCAAAAATCCAATTTTTGAACAGCGTTCTTCGCTAGGCTAAAAATATAAGAATTCCATTTTATATTATTTTCAACTTCTACTCCTAAAAGTCTTACAGATTCTTTCTCCACAAGATCTTTGGAGTCAAAGTTTAATGGAAACGGATTAGGTGTGGATAATCTAGAAAAATGACAAACCTGATTTTACTCGTATTAAATTCAACACTTAACGAAAACCCAATGCATGATTGCCGTTTGATCAACGTTTAAGGAATTTATCAAATTCGATCTACAATTATTAAGCGCAGAAAGTGAATTTAGATTGGGCATTTCATGTGACGCATGAAGTGTGCTGACATCAGTAAATCTAAAGATATGATTAACTGTCAAATCTACCAAATCATTTATGGAAATACGAAAAAAAGTTGGTGACAAATCGGAACCATGAGGAACTCCTGCATTAATATTAATTAACGATGTCATAATTGATTTTACTATTATCGGATGGAAGGATCAGTTTTTATTAATTTTTAAAGTTTTTTATTTTTCATCTACTGGTGTGACAACCCCATGTACTCCAGTACCTGATATTGACATACGAGCTAACGTGAGATAAACGTCCGAACTCTACAGTTTAATGGTTTGATGATTATTTGATATTGATGAATTTTAGAAAAGCAACTGGGTAAGAGTTTAGTATTGATTTTAGGTGACGACAACTTACAAATTTTGGGTTTATTAAGGTATATTAAAAGTATCACATTAAATCAAGGGTTAATTGCAGTAAGCGGACGATTACACTAAGAATCCCAGAAGAAAATCTGTAAATTTATACAGAGGTAGAAATAATTCTCAGGACATACCAGTTTTAATGGAGCACAACATTTTTTAAATTAGCCGATAACATGCTTTTGTATGTTATAAAATAAATGGTGATATGGTTTCTAAATAAACTTTTTCTCATTTTATGCTTACTCTTCGAAACATTTAATACTATAGAACCAAAGCTGTCTTACTTCAACAATCCACATAAATAAATCGCAAACTACTGCAAATATATAACACCAAATGCCATATGTTAATTTCATAGTAATATCAACTACTACTAAATATGTTATCAGAAATATAGCAGGACATCAAATACGCCTGCAAAAATGATAACATTTTATGATTATATCACAAATTATTTGATCCATAAAAGATAAAAAAAACAACGGTGCTATTTTTTCTTTTTGTATATCATTAATCGACCGAATCAAAAGTTTTTTAAATTTTCCTTTTTCTTTTTGAATTAAAAAATAAAGAAGCTATTAATAATTATTCTTTAGATCTTTTAAAAAACTTTGCCCGAAATAGGAAATAAGGATTCCAATCTAATCTAGTTTTCACGTAAGTCAACAAACAGATAACCAAAATAATTTTCCGAATTCTCTTCAAAGTTGTTTAAAATGGAAATTTAAAACTAGTTGGTACAGTTTTTTAAATCTATGTGTAAAAACTTATTTCACAACTAAGCGGTTTGCTCACTTTTTCACTTCACACAATTAAACCAAGATAAATTTTCCTATTAATATTCACTTCAAAAATATTTTCATTTCTTCTCTATTTATTAATTTTTATTCACCAAACAACACGATATACTTTTTTATTTTAAATTTTATGCGTTTATATTCAAAATTTTTAAATTTTGGTTGTCTTTTTTTAAATATAGAAAAAGGAAAACAAACAGAATACACGGAAAACCCTGGACCGAATGATGTTACAGTAACTAACGTCGGATTCAAACTGATAGGTTTTTTAATAATGTTGTGTGAGAAAATTTTGTGTTGTCTTTATTTTCTTTTTTATATTTTCCATTTTCTTTTTTTGCATCTGAATGAAGCACAAGAAAAAAACGAAATGTTTAATGTTGATGATGATGTTTGTGATGAGGAAAACTCATTTCTCTTCTCTGACTAAAATGAGTTTTGTTTTTACTTTTTATTATTGTTAATTTTCATTTTGTATGATTCCAGGGAATTGCAATTGTTGAATTGAAAGTGTGGATGTATCTGTTGTTAAAAACGATAGAAGATTTTAGTGTTCGATTGAATCAAAGTTGTGTAGTAAAGAATATTTGTAAGAGTTTTGGATGGAATAGAAATGTGAAATAAATTGGGTTTAGTTATTGAACTGTGTAAAGTTTTGACGCCACACATTTCAAGTAGAAACTATTGTTTGTCTAATTTAACAAGACTGGTTTCAAATTTAGTGGTGAGCCATTTTATGGAGATTAATTATAACATATTTTATAGTAGATAATTTATCATAAAACTCAGATTTACATTGCAAGTTCAACTAAATGCAAGTTCAACTTATAAATAAATAAAAATAACGACAAGATACGTTATTTTTGTTTTCGCTTTGTTTGGTCCGTTTATAAAAAACAGGTGCCACAAATTGTTATGATTAAGTTCATCTAATATCCCAGTTCGGGCTCCTATTTCTGTTAAACCATGTTATTTCGCATGCAACCAGTTTGTTTTTCTCCTCAGGGGTCACTGGTCTGATTAGACCGTGATACGGGACTTGGCGAACCCGAGATACCTGAGCTATAGTGGGCTCTAGCCTGCTATTGCAAACCGTAAACCTGTTGTCATGTCTAGCGGGAACGGGGATCTTGGCTTAGCCGCCCGGGTCGCGGGAAGGTGCTCCCTTAATAGCACCCCCTGGTGGGTACACACTAGAGAGGACTCTTGCAGGGTCAAACCACAAAAGTTCCATTCTCTGGGCACCTGTCGCCCCCAGTTGTATATAGACTTCTAACAGGTATAGACGAACGCCTGTTGGTGTCCTTTCTTGCGTCTAAACTCGTGGGAACAATATGAATAAATATTTTAGTAACCTTTCAAATTTTTTAAAAATTTTGTTTTCACCTGTTTATTATTTCTTACATCCTATCATGAAATATTGGCCTATGTCATATTTTATTATATGATAGGATTTATTGTTTAGTTACCCATTTTTAAAACAAATTATATTTTGATCAAATGACTATCACATTTGATAAAATTTTTTTTAAAATACACATTCAAAATATTTGTGGATTGAATACCAACCGGGATGCCGTGCAACATCATCTCGAGCACGACCAACCGCATATTCCTTTTCTTACAGAAACACAAGTTTCTGAAAACTATCCCTATGACGTAACACTAAATCCCAAATATAGGCTTGAATCAGCTTTTAAACTCCATCAAGGTGTATATGCATACATTCATGAGAGTGTCGCATATAAACGCTTTCCAAATTATGAAGTACATGGTAATGGCTACAGCACAGTAGTATTAAAGGTTTGTCTACCTGAAATTTCTTTTTTCACAATAGCTCTATACCGGCCCCCAAATAAACATAATCCCAATTTTTTTAATCTCTTGACTGATGTTGTCGACGAAATTAGAACACAATTTCAAAGATAACCTCACCGTTACCGGTGACTTCAACGTCCACAACAAATCGTGGTTAGAATTTTCCAAAATGACCGACGACGACAACAATGGAAGGCAGGCAGAAATATTTGCTGCATCGCACGACCTGACGAAAGGTTTTCTCTTAGATCTTTATCTCACATCTATGCCAGATATTACGAGTGTCGATGTCGATAAGGGTAGTATTGGAAATTCTGACCATTATCTAATCACATCGATTATCAAAACTGATTTGCTACAAACTAGAGTTCCCAAATCCCGTAAAATATTTCACTTTTCAAAAATGGACACCAATGGTCTCCGAAGTTTTTTTTCAAGGTTTCCCTTTTGATCGTCATTGTTTTTATACTGACGATGTAAATGTTTCTGCTCAAAACTTTACTGAAACCATTCAATTCGGTATCAACAAATTCGTTCCCTTTTCAATAATGAACCCCAACAAAAATATTTGTTTTCGAAAGCAGCCAAATTGGCTCTTAGAAACAAACGAAGATTATTTAATATTTGGATTCATAAAAAGAACTCTGTTAATCGATCCCAATATTTAAAGGCTAATAAAATATCAAACCAGATAATTGAAAACGAAAAAGCAGAGATTGACAGAGCGAAAGCGGCAAAACTTTCGAGTATGTCAATTTCTGACAAAAGTTTTTACAGTGCCATTAATTCTTTAAATTGTGGTACTAAATCTTCTATCCCTCCTATCATTGATGGTGACTCAATCATTACTGACCCTGCAAGGAAAGCAACATTGTTCGCGGAACGCTTTGCTTCAAATTCAACAGTTTTAGAAACTCCTAAAGAAATACCCCAAATCCAGTCTTCAGGAGTTAATATGAAACAATTACATTTCAAACCCAAAATTTTCGAAAAACTTTTAAGGGGGTTAAACAACAACAAAGCTTCTGGTCTGGACAACATTCCTCCTGTTATTCTAAAAACATTTTCAAAAGAACTTGCACCAGCCCTCATCAAAATATTTTATAAATCCTATAAATCTGGTATTTATCCATCCTGCTGGAAGTTGGCCAATGTCTAGCCTGTCCCAAAAAAAGGAACGAAATGTGATATTTCAAATTAGACCAATAGCCTTACTCCCATCAGTCATGTCTAAAATATACGAGCACTATATTAATTCACACATATCCAAATTTTTGGAAGACAACCATTTGATATCTGACAGCCAATACGGTTTTAGAAACAAAAGATCAACAACCGATCTATTGAACTATGTGGCACATCTTTGGAATAGCATACTTGAGAAAAGTGGTGAAACGTACGTGATCGCATTAGACATCTCAAAAGCATTTGATCGAATTTGGCATGCCAACTTGATCAACAAGCTCGTTGCGTACGGTTTTCATCCCGCAGTCGTGAAGTTGATTCAAAATTTTCTGTCTAACCGATACATCTCGGTATCTATAGATGGCTTTTCTTCTAAGTCTAAATTAATAACCGCTGGTGTACCCTCAGTTTTATCTCCCACTTTATTTTCAATTTATATCAACGAACTGTTGCAAATCACCAATAACTAATCACCAATAATAATAGTTTTGCAGATGATAGTACACTGCACAAGTCATTCGTCCCCCTATCTTCAAAGGGTAAAATGCATGAACGACTAAATCCCGTCCGGAGACTCTGCCATAAATGTAAACGAGGACCTAAAAAAAGTCGCCGATTGGGGTGACAATAATTTGGTCAATTTTAATTCCACCAAAACACAGCTATTGATTGTTTCCAGATCAAAGACCGAGTTTTCCAATGATATTTCAATTAATATGTGTGACGACCAAATAGACGAATGTGAAAGCATTCGTTTATTGGGAGTCACAATATCCAATGACTTACTCTGGAACGATCATATAATGGCCATGGCAAAGAGCGCGTCAAGAAAACTCGGCCTCCTCAATAGATGTAAAAAATATTTTACTTCGCATCAATTACTCCACATTTATAAGTCCTATATTCGTCCCTGTATGGAGTATTGTTGTCAAGTTTGGGGCGCTGCATCTGTTACTATCCTGGCTCTTTTGGACTCTGTTCAAAAGCGAGCTATACGAATTGTTGGTGATCGAGATTTAACATTAGATCTTGATTCCCTACAACACCGTCGCATTGTTGCTGATCTCGTTGTTTTTTATAAATGTCGTCACCAGCAGTGCTCGGATGAAATCAGGTCCATAATGCCTGAGACATATGTTTTTCCCCGTTTTACTCGTCAATCAGTTTGTGCGGGCGGTCGGACTGTCGAGATTACTCACTGTCATAGTAATAGAATGCAAAGGGATTTCTTTGTGCGTACATCGTACACATGGAATGCTTTGCCCGAGTCAATAGTCTCGAGTGCCTTCAATCCACAAAGATTTTAAAAAAAGCGTCCACCTATACCTCAAGACGCATGTTGTTGTGGGACCTACGTCTTAAAAGGTATCTATGTGTTGTTGTGATACATCCAGATCCAGAAGCTCACCTGTTGTAACCCAACCAGATCGATTCATGCTATGTGGCCAGGTCTAAATGTTTACACTACCCAAAACAAGAAAATCAGCACGCAACGATAACGAAAATGCAAGTAGGGATTGTCACAAAAATGAATAGAATCAAAGTTTTTTCGCTATGATTGAATTGCATTATACCATCTGGTCTAAAAGCTATGGCGGTCTTCTAAAACCTGATTGCTGCTACCAAGCCTGCTGTGTTTTCAAATCTAAGAACCAATTTCTACAGACACCTATCACGAACTCGAGAAACGCAACGATTTATTGATAGCTTAGAGCTGCAGGGACAGGATATCCCCATGGCTCCAAACGGATTACAAATTACAATATTTACAAATTTATTGAACACATTTATTTCGAAATAATTGTAAATTAAACTACCTAAAGCAATCGTACAAATTATAAAATAATCAAGAATTTAAAACTTACTTATGTATCACTTTTAATAGCGAAACGGTGTTTGACTTATAACCGATTATTTTAAATTTCATATTTACATAGCGATTGAAGAAGAGCGACCATTATGATTATGTATATGACTTATTTGTGGAGCTGTGGTACACCATTCGTACCAAACTTTATGAGACCCAACACATCGCCACATCTTCAACTTAATTTTATCACCAGCACGTAGATTTTGTGGTTCCTAAAAATTAGAAAAATTAATTTGTAAAATGATTGACAAAAGTTAATCAAATTTAAACAAACTGACAGCAATAGGAAAAAATACGGTAAACCATGAGACCATCCCTTCTGTATGTGTATCAGGATGTGTACTTATAATTATATCTTTATATAAAACTGAATCAAAATAGCCAGCAAAACCGGTTAATACACAATCAAGTTCAACATTAAATTCTAAAGTAGCGAATCGTGAATTATCAATATGTTCACTTAAATTTGGATGTACAAATTCAAAAAGGGGTTGTGCTTCACTTATGTGATAACAATTTTTCATATACAAAACATAAACACTTTCTGCTTGTCCTGTATAACTATTTATTCGATCACGCAAATTAATCGTACGATCAACCAATCGAATTGAATTATATATTTTCGATGACATTACAGGATTGATGTACGACGTAGAACTGCGTGGTATTGATATGCCGTCAGTTTTTAAGTGTTTCTGAGCGCCGTCCAAACATTCCGGTGATAATTCGTTGTCACCTAAAGATCCAAGTAGCTCAGAAACTAAAATATCTGCTTTTTGTGGTGGATTGAAATCACGCATATCACCTTTAAATAGTTCGACATCTAGAATTAAAGAAAAACACAAATAAGATTTGTTTTATTAATTTGGGCTTATAACAATCTACCTTTATCCGACCACATTTCATGGATAAGAGCTTGAAGCGTGATTATAGCGTTAGGATTCTTTTCTACAACATATATCTTTGCTTTTCGATTTGTATTTTCAGCAGCATTTAATGCGGCTCTAACCAACGGTCCCCGTCCAGCACCAACAACCATAATAATTGTCTTGAAAGAAAACCTAAATTTAGAAATATTGTTGAAATATTTTTCTTTTAAATCTTCTTACAAGCCTTGTTTGTATTTCCTCTTCTGAAACCCGATCCATTAAAGCTTGTTCAATTGCTTCTTGATATCTTTTGTACTTTACTGGATCTTTTTCGAATATTTCATAAGTATAACTGTCAAGATTATCGTATAATGGTTGTAGAGGAATTTCCAATACATCTTCTAATCTATAAAATAATCAATTTTCTTTGGTTTGACATATTTGAACAATTTATTTAATATTTTTACCCTTTCATTGGATCAACTTGATGATGTTTGTCTACCAAATATCTCACATAATCTGCATAAAATCGTAAAAATCCATCATTTACGTTTGCTTTAATAGCAAAATGAATACTATTACGAATAAATGCAGCAACAACTTCCTGATGTCCTCTCGACAATACTGGGCAATTGCTACTATTCATAATAAAAATACTAGATGGAATTATAAGAATGTGAACCGGTTCGCCCAGCCAACGGTGTATTTCTTTTTTTGACGGAATATCCGCAGACAGTTCTAAAGCAAGTTTTACTTTTAAACTGTAATCTGCATACGTTCGAAAATTATTCCACCAAGTCCAGGTATCTTCTCTGGTTATGACTAGATTATTATCATTACGGTGAAAGTTTGATAACAATTTTGGATCAGACATTGGAACTTCCACAAAGAGAGTGCCTACAATAATAAATGTTTATTTTAGAATTAATTTGATAAATAAAACGAAATATTATTACTCTTTATACATCCACTAACGATCCTCGCTAAGTTTACCGAATTGCTTGAGTTAATTTTAATCATAGTTCCACCACATGATTGTACTAAATGGTCTGCCAGTGAAATTTCTTGCAATAAAACTTTTTCACTAAATTTTCTTACTTCATTTATTTCTGAATCACAGTCAATATAGTCACTTAATAATGGAATGATTTTGGTATACCAATCAGTGGAACTTAATAATAAATCAGAACGTGAAAAGCATAAGTGTTTTGATTTCATTGGTTCAAACTCAAATTCACGTTGAAAGTGTGGATGAACAATTGATGTTATTACTGCATGATAATTATTGTTTCGTAATATATTTTGCAAATTTTGAATGTTACTAATATTTTCTTGATATAATATTATACGATTTTGTGCTGACATTTCTTATATAATTACACAGTTATTATGAAGCAATAAAACAAAAACGTTTTCCACTAGGTAAATGTCGACACTGGCGTTGGCTTGGCGGTAAAGTATTATGAAAAATTTGACATATGCAGTACATAACCTATTTTTATCTAATAAACAACGAAAATGTGCGACGTCTATATTTTATTGAAAAAACTAGGAATTGGTCTAATTTTTAGACTAAACGAAATGAACCGTTAATTTCTATTCAGTTTTGTTCTGCCAAATGTGTTGTGTTTAAATTGTTCGTTATTTTAAAAAGTTTAATATTTCCTAAACAATAAACAAATTGAAGATATTTTAATAAGGTTATTAAAGATATATTAATAAAGTAATTATTAATATTAAATTAAAATATAATACATACCACGTGAAATAAATGATAGCAAATTTGGACGCTTACATAGACCGTTCAGTACGACGATAAGGACGGGTAGAAAATTATAATAGACTGATTTTAGAATTGAATTCGTTCTTTTAATCAAACAATAATATATTCATTATAAATTCAAATTATTAATTTCACTTGAATTATCTATGACTATCGTTCTCGAAATGCCAATAGCTAGTCACGACATGTTTTATGCCAACATGGAGTAGCAATGACACGCGAGTTGTAGTATAGCATATAGGATGCGTTTTTATAACCACACCAATACATAACCTGAAGTTTAGGTAAGGCCCATATTAGACTATCAAATATGTTGCATAAATGTTTTTTATCAAAGTCTTTCACCTTCAAATATTTGGGTATCACAATTGATAATCAGCTCAAATGGAAATCTCATATTGATCACATCAAAGGTTATCTGCTCTGTGCAATTAGAAAGATGTACCTTTTAAGATCAGTATGCTCATCCACCATTTTAAAAATATGCTACCATGCATTAATAGGCTCAAAACTTCAATACTGTCTAACCGCATGGGGCTCAGCATATATTAATCATTTCTATCCGATTATTAGAGCTCAAAAGCATGCAGTCCGACTTATATATGGCAAAAACACACACCCGTCTTTATCTCTTTTTCGATTAGCGAATATTTTGCCTTCTCGGCATTTGTACATATTTTTGCTGCTAAAATTATTTTTTACATTCAGTAACAACAGATACCTTCGAATGGTTACAGCATACAGTATGAGACAAACAAATGTCTCCGAAGTACCTAGTGCTCAGAACTATGTAGAAAATACTTCACAAATATGGCGCAGTTTCTTTTTAACTCTCTGCCATTTGAGTTAAGAGCCGTAACGTCTCTAGCTATATTTTTAGTATCTCTTAAAAAGTTTCTCATTACAACTGATAATGTGGAACAATTTGTTATAGGTAGGGCGCGTAACCCACTTGTATCTCTTTTTTTGTCTTCTAAGTTGTTCTGATGCAGTTATATAATAACTGAGTATGAACTAATGGGGATGATATTGTTTAATGTTAACTTGCGTATAATTTACCACTAGCTCGGATTTTCAAATACGAACTACAGAATTATACATAAATAGAAATTTTCAATCTCCGTGGGTTAACAACAAAAACAAGTAATTATATAAATACCATTAAAATTATTATTTTTTATTCATGAATTCTTAAAAATAATAAACATTTCTTTTTACGGATTTTAAAAAGTTGATCTATAATGCAGTTTTTTTAAAGTTATATTGATACTGTCTTTTGCAATTTGCGTTCTAGTCATCATGCTAAATAAATATTGACCGTAGGAAAGATAGTAAACCTGAAACAATTACATTTGTATATCAAAATTGTTGGTTTGAAATTGTATGGAATACATGTTTCTAAAATTAAGTGAAGACTTAATACTTGTAACTTGATACTTGACAACATCGATTATATCGATTTAAAGCTCACAATTACGAGACGGAAATCGCATAAATTCTATATAAAGAAGCATAGCTTATGTATGATTAAACATGGATGGCAATCATGATAAATAAACTAATTGAAAATGGTGACACTTAGCCGATAGTGATTTGCAAACGGCAACAATGCGCATTAATACCAATGAATTTGCTTAGCTTTCCGCAGGAAGATTTGTAAAATTTAAAATTGTTGATTTATGGGTGTGATAACCACGCGTACTTTAGTCCCTGCTATTGGCATATGAGTTATCTTGTGATATCGTATACCACTGGCAATAGCAGTGCAATCTAATTAGCCAAAGTGATATCTTAGGGATGCTGGCAGATGAAGCATTTTCAATACTCTAAGTTATGGAATATTCTTTGATGATACTCTGATTTTTTAAAAATAAAATGTGTTTGGTAGTAGAAATTACAAGGTATGTCACAACAACACATAAAAAACTTTTAAGAACAAGGTTCCACAACAACATGCTTTCTAAGGTTGTTGATAGACGCAAATTTTTCTATGATATGTTTTGATTATTTTAAATATAAAAATGTATATAATAGTTGCTTAGAATGCTGATAGATGTTAAACCCAGAATAATTTTAATGATTTTAATTTACAATGCTATTGGAAGATACAAAAAACACAGCTATTTCACAGATTTAAGTTTTCACTTCTGTCGGCAGTCCTTAACACTGCCTTCTTTTTTTTTAATTCTCTTTGTTGATATTAGTAATGTCAAAATAATTTACGAAAAAATGCACATTTTTTTTTTGATGTAAATCGAAAAAAAATTGATTTTTTGGCGTGAATAGAACAAAGTTTTTGATTTACATCAATTTTTTTTATGGATTTGGGTAAAAAGAATTCGACATAAGTCAAATATGTTACCAAATATTTTTGATAGTTTTGTGGAGATAATTTTATTTAGAACTATTGAATAGTACAGAAAACCTGTAAAAAAAATAATATATATATAGTTTTGACTAAAAATAAAAGAACAACTATTAAAAAATAATTAATTCAATTTATTTATTTATTTTTGAAATTTAAATTTTTCATTGATCCTCAATTTTATTTAATAAAAATCAAAATGAAATTGGAAAATACTCTTATTTGTATCGTTAATTAAAATAAATCGTTTTTCGCTATTCTCACTACATAGAGGTAAAGAAAAATTTTCATCAAAATTGTAATAAAAACGCCAATTTCTTGTTAACTAATAGTTTTTAGTTACTATATACGTATTTCGAAAGCTATGCTTTCATCGACAGTAGTATGTATATATCAAAACCCAGTTTTGATATATGCTACTGTCGATGAAACCATAGCTTTCGAAATACGTATATAGTTAATAAAAACTATTAGTTAACAAAAAATTGGCGTTTTTATTTTAATTTTATTAGTGAAATTTATTATAATACTTGTTAAGTTTGAATAAACAAAATTATTAAAATATCAAAATTGTATGAAAGTAAACTGTTAATTCCACTGTCCATTTATTTTTTGTCAAATTTTATTTGACCAATATATTTGATAGTGTAGTATACGCCTCATAAACCAAGGAAATATTCGACGTCTATATGTTGTAGAGAAAACTAAGAATTGGTCTAATTTTTAGAGTAGATGAAATAAACCGTCATTTTCTTTTCAGTTTTGATCGTTTTGTTGTGCCAAATGTAGTGTTCAGATGGTTTGTTTAACATAAGTAATAAACTAATTAAATTTATTTTTCTTATAAAAGATACATTAGTCAGGTAATTATTAAAATATATGTTATATTCCACGAAATAAACGTTTGCAAATTTAGACGCTAACATAGACAGTTCAATACAACGATAAAGTCCCATACAAAAATAATAATAGATTGATTTTTGAATTCGTAATTTCTGTATTTCTTGAATTCGTAATTTCTTTTAATCAAATAATAATATATTCATTATAAATTCGAATTGTTAATTTCACTCGAATTTTCTATGATTAGCTGGTTTTCGAAATTCCTATAACCAGTTACGACATGTTTTCTGCCAACATGGAGTAATTATGACACGCTATTTATAGGATATGGTGCATTTTGATAACCAAACAAATTGCACAAATCTCTGTCTTTTTATGTAAAAGTTGTGTACTAAAATAGTTCAAATTGATGTTATTACTTCTAATTGTTGCTTCGTAATATATTTTGCCAATTTTGAATGTTGCTAATATTTTTTTGATATAGTATACGATTTTAAGTTGACATTTGCTATATATTAAAAAAATTATGAAAAAAAGCAAAAACGTTGCAAAAATCCACTTGGGGTGCTTTCCAAACGACGACTTATTTAATACTTATTACTTATTTGCCGCCATATTGAAAATGTCAAAAAAATCATTCAAGACAATAATGTCTATAATTATCTCAGTTTGAATCTGATTTATAAAAACGTTTGATCAAATTAGAGACAGATGTTAACTAAATTAAATAAAAAGTATATTTGACTTATCAGATTAGATTTTTATGAAAAAAGAGATACAAAATAAGTCACCTCGCAAGCAATACTTATTCGAATAAGTTACGTTCCACAAATAAGTCGTCGTTTGAAAAGCACCCTTGGTAAATGCAGACACTTGGCAGTTAAGTGAATTTAACATTTGAAATACACAACTTCAATTTTATCTAAAAAAACAAAGGAAATGTGCGACGTCTATTTTTTGTAGAGGAAACTAAGAATTGGTCTAATTTTTAGAGTAGATGAAATAAACCGTTATTTTCTTTTCTTTTCAGTTTTGATCGTTTTGCCACAAGGCAAATGAAGTGTTTAGATTGTTTGTTATTTAAAAAAGATTTACATTTCATAAGTAATAAACTAATTAAATTTATTTTTCTTATAAAAAGATACATTAGTAAGGTAATTATGATTATTAAATTAAAATATAATATATTATACGAAATAAACGTTTGCAAATTTAGACGCTAGCATAGACAGTTCAATACGACTATAAGGACGCGTAGAAAATTATAACAGACTGATTTTGAATTGATATCGCATTTTCTGTTAATCAAACAATAATATATTCATTACAAATTCGAATTATTATTTAATTAATTTCACTTGATTTTTCTATGACTACCTTCTACTATTTCTATAATTATGATAGTATTCATAAAAGGTTCTCGAAATTGCTATCTATTCCTCGAATGAAGGAATTCCTCGTAATTCCTTCGAAACTCCTAACTTATCATATGCTTTCTGCCAACATGGAGTTTAATAAAGACACGTGCTGAATATGCATTTTTAAATAGGACAAAAAGCATGTATCGCACCACTAACAGACTCTTATAGGATTTAAGCCTGGTAATAACCGTACTCTTTAAAATCCTTTCTGAATTAAAAGCTGGAGTGGCTGCTTACCACATTTCGGATTGAATTCCAAAAATAATTGATCTAGGCAAACGCTTTGATGTCAATTTATACTGGAGAGAGATCAGTGCATCTATTACAAAGATGGTTTTCGAATCATTGTGGATATAGGAGCTGTATTATCTGGCCCTAGAATGAAAAATATATATTATTTGTGAAATCTTAACCACTCTTTTGGCACTCTACGTGCTTACTAGCATGGAAATTCTATAAAAAGTTTCCAGTAATAAGAGTGTGCATGTGGGGGTCCGGCAGTACGGACAGATACAATTATTAATACCAATCTTTTAGCAAAACAAGGTGCCAATTAATAGTTTATTAAAAACAATAGACCATTAGGTCGCCGTGCTTCTTGAACTGACGTGTAAAGTATTCCAATAAAATCACATCTCACCAATCGAGTAAAAAGAGAATTTTTTATTAATAAAATGGATATATATAAAATGTGATTATTATATTATATTTAACTTAACATAAGCATTTTAATATTACTCCCGATAAAAACAGTTACTAATATAGGCTAGTAAATCAATTTCAAAAATATAAGATTTCCAATTTCAAACTTATTTTTTTATTTAATGTTTATTTTGACTTAACAACAATTTTAGTTCTTTTTGTAAGCTTTCATTGCGTTGACATTCTTTTGTTAACTGTTTCACAGCTGAAGCATATTTTCTTTCTTGTTCAACTAAGCCTAATAGGATTTCATTTAAATTATCACGTTTTACTTTTTCATCATCGCATTTAAGTTTAACTTTTAATTTTGTTTGATTTATTCCTTCAACAATTTTTTCCAATTGTTTTAAATATTCATCCATTGAGTTTTGAGATTGCATTGCTCTAAAAAAGTAAATGAACGAAATTAAATTTGTTAAAATAACATTTTCCAAGTACTTACTCATTATAGTTCTCAAAAATTGAGTTGAGGAGAGTTAATTCTTTGGAAAGATATAGTTTTGTATCGTCCAAAGTATTATACAATGTATAGAATTGTTTCGTTTCTTTGTGAGTTCCACTAACTGAATTACAAACAATATTAGTTACCTATTGAATTACAAGCATCACCAACTTACCTTGATTATATAATTCAACAAATCGTTTTTGATATTGTGACAGTTCTGTCCGATCTGGAATATTATCAATTTGCCTCTGTATAGATAAAATCGCACGATTTTGTTTTGCTAATTTTAGTCGAATATTTTGTAAATTATCCTGTTCATTTTTCAATTTAATCTCTGATTCTGCAATATTATTTTCAACGAGTTGAGCTTCACTAGTTTTTTCAATTTCTTCCTGAAGTCGAACTGCTTCCGTTTTACAATTCTCTCGAAACTGTTTTTCTTCTTTTTTTAAATTATCACTTTTTTCAACTAATTCCTGGACTATAGCTAACATTTCGATGTCGGAATTATTTTCTGTTAAATCATTAATTTCGGTCTTTAATATTTGTTGTTCAGATTTAATTTTCGCTATTTCTTTCTCTTCCACTTGAATCGCCATTTCAAACTGTTCATTTTCTCGTTGTAAACGTTCCAATTTTTTTTCTAACGCGGTTTTTGTAGCTAATAACGATTTTATTAGATTTTGTTCGGATAATTCTTTACTATCGATTGACATCTCTGATTTCAAATCAGCGAAAGTTTGAGTGACCGCATTTTTTTCGATTTCGCTTAATTCTATATGATCGTTCAGAGTTTCCTGAGTATGAGAAATTATATTAAATTTTGGGGAAATAGTTTTGTGGAAATAATTGATTATTTTTCGATTTTTATACAGAATTTACCTCTTTTGTTAAAGAAAGGGTTTTAAGCAGCATTTCAACATCAATCTGCAAAATTATAAAATAAAAACAAGTCATGCAAAAAAAATCAAATAAAAATTTCTACAACGATAGTCGAACCATCATGATTGTACAGTATAACCAAAAAATACAACACAAATAAGCATTTCGTATCAAACTATAACGGTATCTTTGGTTATCCAGCCCCGATTGTTTTGCATATAATAAATATATATTGGGCCTACAAAGTAAGTCCACATAAAGAAACCGGGTTTAAAGCTAATATAACCGACACGAAAAGGCACTTCACAAAGGTGACTTACCCAAAAAGTGAATCGAACCAAAATATAGATAATTGTTAGTTGCTTTAATAGTCCATGTTTGTATCGATACTACGGCACTTATTAATATATTCTTTAATTTAATTTTGGTACAAGTTTATAAATAAAGTGATCTAAGGAATTGTTTTTATTTTGTCGGGTATCATAAATTTGTTTAGCACCGATTTAAATATATCACTTATTACAACATTTCTTTGGACAGTAATAATTTGTCAGTGTGGATGGTTCCAATGTACCGTTATACGAACATGCTTTTGTTTTTAGTTTATATCTTATTTTGATGTCACAAATATTTTATGATTAAATGAATTTACCAATTTTTACACAACTCTACTTGACCATCGGTTTAAAGGCTCAAAGCACCATAATGGTTATAAGTTGTAAGAAAATCAAATTGCTAAGCAACACAGAAAAACATATCACATCAATTTATAAATACAACAAAAGCATGAATAATTTTAAAACCTCTTCAGTATGCACGCTTTCTTCTTCGATATCAGTTCCTGATAAATTATCTCCACTCTGTGCAGTAGTGCATGCTTTCACAGAAATATTACTTAATACATCTCGGTTCCCATATTCCAATAGCGTTATCCGTATTCGTTTTAACTCATCATCATCAATAGTATCTTTCCTTCGATATTGTCTTCTAGGACCATAAATTGTGTATATTATTTTTAAATTTTCTACGATTTTTAAGTTTTGCTCTTTTATTTCGATATCAGATTTATATGTAAAATGATTTTGAAACTCCCCACATGCAAATCTTTTTAGTTTTTCAGCCTTTTCCGCTCGATTTTCTACCGATCGTTTAACAAGCCATTGAATAACTGGAAAAATATTTAGATAATCTAAACCTTGAATTTGATGTGGTTCGATTAAATAGGGACATTTCATTTTGATTAAAACTGAAACAATTTTTTCCGTTAATGATCTGAAAGATAAATTATAATTTTAGAATGAATTAAACAAACCAAATTCAAATTTTACATTTTTTGTCCAATTGTTAAATTTTCATGAAATAACAAATCAATATCGACATCAAAATCGCAAGCTTCAATGCACCAAGTCATACCACCAACAATTTTATCAAACTGTGATATTCCTTTAATTTTGGCACGAAAATAACCGGCTGCTACTAAAATATCAAATATTTCTAGCTGCTTTATATTTTGTTCTTCATCTTCACGAATTTCAACCTAAAAAAGTTATTTTGTGTTGTATAACTAGTTACTTTAACCAAAGACATAAAATCATGTACCTGTATTTCATTTCCATCTGCATCGAAGCGAGTTGCTAATTTAATATTAGGCAAATGTTTTGAGAAAATATCTCGACTGGACATTTAATATTTTATTATTTGTGGATGGCAATATTTATTATGGTTTGGATGCTATGTTGAATAGAAAGCTTTACTAAAAAATGTTTGACAGATTGTTTGACAGATGAGTGAGCCCTACAAGCAATAACAATTAAGTGAACTGTTTAGTTCACTACCTATAGTTCTAATGAAAAGGTAATAGATTCCTTTTTGCGGAATGCAATAGAAAAGTAATAGATTTCCACTGATATAATATCACTGATAAGATATCACTGATATAAGGGGATAAGTGATATTTTACAACACATAAGAACCTTTTAAGAACAAGGTCCCACAACAACATGCTTCTAATGTGTTTATGGACGCAATTTTTTTATTTTTGTATGTTTTTTTTAAAGAATGAACTTTTTTGCTTGCTCGAAGAAATGAACTTCCATATAAATATTATATATGCTGAATTGAGGAAAACAATGCGTTACATGATCTTGGTATATGCTTCTAGCACTAGGATAATTACTAACCCAATTTTAGCTTTGTTCCTGCAAATTTGAAAAAAAAATTATTTAATTTTCATTTCCTCCATCCTAATATCCTGAAATATTGCCCTATGTCGTACATTATTATGTGAAAGGATTTATTATTTAGTTTTCCATTCTCTAAAAAGAACATAAAAAACCAAAAAAAAAAGACATTTGCGTCCATCAACGTCTTAAAAAGCATGATGGTGTGAAACCTAGGTCTTAAAAGGTTTTTATGTGTAGTTGTGACACACATTGTAATTCCAAATACATGTGCCAAATACTTTGAAATTGCACAAATTTTTTTGAAATTTTCGGTGAAAAGGATGATGAACAATGTCATTGAAGCTACAAGTTTAAATAGAAAATTCGAACCGAAAGATGATCCGTGTTGCCACGGATACCAACAGATATGGCATTTGAATTCAAACGTTTAGTTTCCAGTCAACTCGGTTTTGCAATGACCATCGACAAAGCACAAGGACAGTTACTGCAAGTATGTGGACTAGATTTGGAGAATCTGTGCTTCTCACATGGATAACTGTATGTGGATGATGCGTTAGGAAAACCTTCTGATTTATTCGTGTACGCACTAGACGGAAAAACAAAAAATTTAGTGCACCCACAAGTACTCGGATAAATAAATAGAATTAAAACGACATTTTGAAATTCTTTCCATATTAAATTAAATAAGTTGCAATAAAAATGACACAATGTAAATTGAATGTTATCTTTACGAGTTTTCTCGAATTTTCTTTCTTATGAGATAGTGGCAATATGCGACGGGTATAATGTTAAATAAACAAAACTTTTCACTATTTGGTATATTATTGTAATATTATTGTTATTATTGTAATTCACTTGAATTTTGCAATTTGAAAACATTTTTCATTTTATCTCAGAAAAAATTCTTTAGAACAGTTTTTGTGTGTTTCGTGTCGGGAGCAAATACAATGCATGAGCACAGTGAACATTTGCGAATCTGTTTTTGTTCTGCAAGTAGTAGTAAAACGTGTTCTAGACCGAGCTGTGAAAACTTGACCATTTTTGATTTTCCTGAAACTTGGCACATAAGTAGTATTGACAAAATAAAAAATACAACTTATTTTACAATTTTTTTAAAGTGCATGGTTTGAGCATAGGGGGCTCCCGAACATGCATGAAAAATGAAAATTCTGCCAATCTGATGTTAATTTTGAAATTAAATTGCTCAAGATTTCAGCAAACTTTTTTTTGTTTGATAGATGATTAGTAAGCCGTTTGAAAAAAAATTTATCAATATTTTTTGTAATTAATTTTTAAATAAAAATATTAAAAAACTTTTTTAAAGATGGCGCTAGGGTCGAAGATCAATTGGAATTTAATTAATTTTTTTCCTGAAATATTTCTATCCTTACTCTAAAATATAGCAAATTTACAAAGAGGCATTAATTTTTGTTCTTGAGATATTTAATTTAAAGATTTTTAGTACGACTAAAATTCTAATTTTTCATCATTTTTTTAAACAACTTCCATTAACAAAAATGAAATTCAATTAAATTTTAACTTTTTTTTTTAATGTAGTTCTATCCTTACTTTAAAATATATCAAATTTACAAAGAGGCGTTAATTCGTGCTCTTGAGATATTTAATGTTAAAAATTTTTAGTCCGTCTAAAATTCCAATTGTTCATTATTTTTTCAAACAATTTTTATCAACAAAAATCTTTAAAATTAAATATCTCAAGAACACGAATTAACGCCTCTTTGTAAATTTGATATGTTTTAAAGTAAGGATAGAACTACCTTTAAAATAAAAAGTTAAAATTTAATTGAATTTAACATCTTTTTTTAATGGAAGTTGTTTGAAAAAATGGTGAAAAATTAGAATTTTAGTCGTACTAAAAATCTTTAAAATTAAATATCTCGAGAACAAAAATTAATGCCTCTTTTTAAATTTGATATATTTTAGAGTAAGGATAGAACTATTTTCAGGAAAAAAATTAATTAAATTTCAATTGATCTTCAACCCTAGCGCCATCTTTAAAAAAGTTTTTTTAATATTTTTATGTAAAAATTAATTACAAAAAAATATTAATTAATTTTTTTTCAATAGGCTAACTAATCATCTATCGGTATAGCCGTTCTTGAGCAATTTAATTTTAAAGTTACATCGGATGGCAGAATTTTTATTTTTCATGCATGTTGGGAGCATAGGGGCGCTCCAAACTCTATGCTCAAGTTTCAGAAAAATCAAAAATGTTCGAGTTCAAATCTCGACTTTTTCACCTGCTTAGATCACGTTTTTCATCAATAGTATTTATAATTGTAATGAACTCAAACTGTATATCATGATATAAAGTTTTAAGGGTTTTTCTATATAGTTTAAAATGTTTGTTTTCGTGGATAATTAAAATTCTAACTAGCGAAATAATAATTATTTGGAGTCAGGATGCCAATTTATCATATACATTAAATATTTTCAGTTAAACAGTTATATCTGGTTATATACACTCCTCCATTTTTAATTTTATATCTACAATATTATTACTTTCATTTTTTTTAAATGGTACAGAGTAATATATAGTATTTTGTAATATATATTTGTTTTAACATAAATACATAAAACATATGACAGAATCACCTATTTTGATTTTGAAGTATTGAAAACAAAATTGTATGTTTTTAGAATGTCTTATTTATTCAGACAGCATTCTCCCAGAGGCAATACTCGTAATAAATTATTATTACTAGAAACATGATTTGATGTCTTGTTTTTTGTTTGTTTGAATAGGTATGTTCACAGAAGTGTAACGATATTGAACTTTAATTTTTACCAGCTCTTGGTTTTTTTAAAAAAGAATTATAATTCAAAACATTATAAATTATAATAATATTAAAAAAATTTAATAAGTGATATTGTGTAGTTTCATGAACGAGAGTGAAAGTTACCTATTTCTGAAAATTACAAAATAAAAACAATTCTTACAAGTTACAACTATTTTTAATTGAAACTAAATACTGTGGAAAAAGTGATTTATTTGATAGTGAACTGCAAAATTATCGTTTCGTATTGATTAATACTTTTTCGCGTGGTTGTAATTTTATTAATCAAAATCTTGTAAGATTGGCACTTAAAATATATAAAGCATAAAATATTTCAGATGAAGATAACCATCATTTTTAGGTTACTTATTCTGTTTATATTTTTCAACCTATCCTATGGATATGATCCGGATGATAAGGAGATTGCCGTAGTAATCCCACCAGAAGGAACATTTGAAGCCTTTTATCCTAAGGAAACGTATGGTATTCCGAATAGTGCAGCACGTGCTTCTCATAGTCATGGCAGTTTTTATAAACATCGTAATCCAGCGTTGGTTGATATTAAAAATTCTGCAGCTTATGGATTTCGGTTTGATGGAAAACGAAGATTCAATTTTGATTGAATATTCTAAATGGTATAATTTATTTTTCAATTGTTAAATGATGAAATATTATTTTGATCTTGAATCAATTAAATGTTTTTTATACTTAATTTAAACTAATTTTTTTATTTGTATATCTATGCAACAATTTGAAATATAAAGAATATCATATGAAATATATACAAAACGGTTTCACCTGTTTTAATCTGCCTACATTTTCTTTTTGACCGTAATTTATTCTTCTTGATTATTTTAGTTTATAAGTTTTATAAATTCGGTATTTTATTTCTACATTATGTACGAATCGAAATTTAAATTTCCATCTAAAAACAATTATTCATTTCTAATGCTACTTCATAAAACCAATTTATTTTGGTGTATAAAAACATCTATGAATTTCATTAACTCTAATTTAATGAACTCAAAAATAACCAAACAATAAAAATGAATAAAAAAAAACATTAGGGCGTCATAAATATTTTTCAAAAGAAACTAACCTAACCAATTTAAGTACAATTAACACAAAAGGAACAGTAAATCTATTTACTCATAACAATGACAAGCGATCATTCAAAAGTTTTCTATTAATCCATTATTATAGTTCACTGATCTTCATCAACATCAAATGCATATACACTCTCCTATACATAAATATTGAATTTTAAAACAAAAATTCCTTTTATTATTAAAACTAAAATATAATAGAAATTAATCAGTGAAAAAACAATAATAGGATATTATTTGGATGGTTTAAACATTTTGTTATATTCAATTTACAAAATTTATATTAATATTAATATAATATACATAGAACCATGGAACTTTAAGGTCAACATAAATATTTTTTATTTTATCTTTCATGTTGGTTTTCATTCTTTTTGTTTCTTAGATCGTATTGTCTAGTTAATATCAATTTAGATTATTTCTTATTTAATTTTAATCATTATCATTCATTATGTATGATGGTTTTAAGATGTTGATATTTGATTAAGATTGGAGTAAATGATCTTTTTTAAATCTTTCAAAAATTCAAATATCTAAAAATGATTTTAAATATTTCCTTGTAATTGAATAATTTATATTGTAAATGTAATACCATCATTTCCATTGGTGGAAATAAATAAAATTATTACTTTTATGTATTAATTTATATTGTGTTTGGAAATAATAATTTGATAGTTTCTAAAAGACAAAGAACAACTGTAATTGCAAAAAATGTAATTAAATAGTAAATAGCTGGCTCGAAAAACAAAAAAAAAAATTTAAAAAAAAAAACTAAAATGTGTTGTGTAATACGAATTACAACAACACATAAAAACCTTTTGAAACCAAGATCCCACAACAATATGCGTTCTGAAGTGTTGATGGACGCAAATCGTATTTGTGTTTTTTAAAGAAACAATAAATCCTATATTCCATATGTGCCCATAATTATGAAAGTGGTCTAAGTCAAACATTTCTTGTTTTGAGATATTTAAAGGTTTGCAAATGATTTGATTTAATTAAAAAACTATTATGAAAATTTTTATTTTAGGGCTTTGTTAGTCTTCAATAATGAAAGTTTATTATGCATGTGAAATTTTGTATAAATCTCATTCCGAAATATGCTTTTTACAGTTTGAATTGACTTAGACCATTTTCATAATTAACTGAACGGCGTATAAATGACTTAACGTAAAAGCAAACTTCGAAATTCTAATGTTATTTATTAATTATTTTCCCAACTCATTATTTTGTCAGCATTAACTTTCACTTAAAAAATTGCCGATAATTCAGCAAGTTGCAAGTAATGGCATATTCCTCGATTTAACTGATATTGCTATAGTGGTGTGTGGTATCTCACATTAATTCATACACTCAAAAAAATAACTAAGTAAATTTTACAATTTTTTTATAAATTTACAACTCACAAAATTTTTGTAAGTTCACCAAAACTATATGTAAACTGCAAAAAGAACTATTTGGAAAAACTACAAATTTATATGATTTACAAATTATATTGGGATTTGAAGAAAAATTTTAAAGAAATAGGTAGATTTCATTGTCAGACAGATTTTTATATAAATAGAATCGGATTTATCAGATTAGTTTAAATAAAATCACTAATTACAAACAGAATTATCAAACAGACTTTAAAAATACAATTAATTATGAGCAAACCTACAACTATGCAATTTTGGAACGATTGTTATTAATTAGCTTAAAATCAACTAACTAAGAAACGTATTAATGTTAGTTCATTATGATTTAGGAAAAAACGGTGGTATCCTCAATTTTTGTTATGGAGTTCCTTGATGATTCCACGTTACTCGAAGTAATGAGCTGCCATATAACGTATGTGGACTTTAATCATTTATTAAGGCAGTATGTCACATGCTCAAGAAATATGGCAATAGCTGGATTATTGGCAACCCATTTTATTTTTGTTTCTGCAAATTATTTTAAAAAAATTGCTTTTTGCAAATTGCAAATTATTTAAAAATTTTGGCCTATGTCATATTTTATTATGTGATAGGATTGTTTATTGTTTAGTTATCCATTCTTAAAAAAACCAAAAAGTAACAAACAAAATTTAAGTTCCGACCGCATATTGTTTATTGTTTATATGTGTAGCTGTGAAAGGGTTCATATGTGTTGTTGCGACACCTATTATAATTCCTATCACACAACACATTTTATTTAAAAAGATTTTTACCATACTATAATTTTTTTTTTTTTTAACAAATACATTTAGTTTTATAGTTCGCATAAATTGAGCTTGGTTCGCATAAATTGAGCCTTAAGACCCTATAGCCGTTTAAATTGAACAGTGTTTTATTATTAACCTGATTACTGTGAATGTTGAAACACTTCAAAAATAATTATGAATGATAATGAATGAACAAATTTTTCTAACAAAAAGTCTATGCATACATTTTTCTTCAGTTTTTTTAAAAAAAAATCAAACAAACAATCAAATTTTTAACGATGGAAACATCCATTAAAATTCGAATTGTATAATTTTATAATTATTCTTATGTTATAAAAAAAAACCTAAGATAACATAAATTAAGATAATAAAACATATGAAAACGATATTCATTATATTTCCGTTAGACCAAATGTAAAAATCAGATATATACCATGGATAAAGGCGTGTGATTTATTTTTTATACTATTTTTTAATAAAATAAAGATAAATTATTTGGAATTGTTATTTTTATTGAGTATTGTAATTGGAGGTATTGTAATTAATGTTATTAATTTAAATATTTTTAATGATGTTTTTTAGATTTTAGAATATTTCGTTATCTAAAACCTATCTTTTTGATTATTTTTATATATAACAACACATTAAAACAGAATAATTACTTTTTATTTTTAAATGAAATCTAAATTATTGTTGGAATGACTATCGATTTTATTATTTTAATGTTTAAATTTAATTTTAAAAATTAATTGAGTGGTATTACTTAATTGCTCTGACACTTTTGCTATGTTAACGTTTATTAAAAATAATTTATAACAATACGCTGCCATAAATGTAAACGAAAACCTAGAAAAAGTCGTTGATTCAGATGACACAAACTTGGGCAATTTTAATTCCACCAAAACATAGTTATTGATTGTTTCCAGATCGAGGACCGATTTCTCCTACGATATTTCAATTATGTAGGCAAGCTGCCAAACAGAACGGCTGTGTATTTTTATTTTAACAAATAGAAATTTTTTCAAATAAAATAATAATGTTCTTTTATATTTATTTTTGTCTTTTTTTATTAATTGTTTTTAATATATATTTTCCTTTTAGGTAAAAAATTACAAATTTTGAAACTAAAAATATTATTAAATCAAACAAATTGAAAGAAAAAGAAAAGAAAACATTTTAAAATTTATTTTGAACAAAGTTGACAGGAAAATTGTTACATTTATCAAATTATTAGGTATTTTTATTTTACATTTTCTATTAAATGTAAATTGTTTAACGTAAACAAGTTTTGTTACGGTTACTAGAAGTATTTCTATTTTAGGTTTTAAATTAAATTACTATTTGTTATTAATTTAAAGTTGGGTTGTTTGTTGCAAGCGAATTTTGCTGTTTGTAACCGTTTTGTCTTCTGTAAATCAAGTTTCGTTTTTCTGTGTTAAAATCTGGATTTTTCGAATTTTTATGTTTTAACAATTTTAAATTTTCCATTGTTTGGATTGGCAATTTTGACAGCAAACTTAGACATAGTATCAAGTTATGCAGCTGTTAGAATTGCCAATTTAGATATTGTCGATTTGGATGTCTTGTGTTGATTTTGTTGAAATTTATTTTAAGGTTTAAAAATAAATTACTTATTTCTAATGGCGAAATTATCAATAAATTTTGCCAATCCATTTTGGATTGAATGTCAATCTTCATTCATTTCATCAATATCTTGAAAGTTCCAACCCCGTCATTCTTTTCTTAACTGTAACGATTATCAGTGACTGAGCTGCAATTCTAGATCGTAGCAAATACCTTTGTCCTCATTATGATCTAGAATCCTCAGTTTATTTCAAGCATTGTGTTTGTGTATATATCAGAAACACCATTCCGTATGTTAGAATTAAAACATTTGAATTAAATTCAAAATACCACAATATAATGTATCCCTTAAAATTTGTTGTTCGAATCAAACATTGTTTGTCTTTGGTCTGTATCGATCGCCTAACTCACCTGAGAATATCAATTTCATTCATGACCTTTCTGAAAAAATAGATATAGATTGACTGAGTATCCTTGTCCCAAGTTTATAGTTCTTGGTGACTTTAACGTTCACAATAAAGAATGGCTCATACACCTCTACAACTAGCGATATAGGTAGACAGGGTGAGCTTTTAGTTGTTTATCAAAATTACACACAAATTATAGACCAGCCTACGAGAGTGGCTGACATTCCTGGACAAAGTAGTAATTTCCTTGATTTGTTTTTGACAAATGATCCTTTCTTGGTACAATTTAAAGTATCAGATCCTTTAGGTGGTTCAGATCATAATTTGATCTCCACTCAATTAAATATCCAAACTCCAAAATTTTTTAAAGCCAACCCGTGTCTGGTTTGGGAATATAAAGCTGCGGGTTGGCAGGGTTTACGGGCTTTTTTCAAATGGCTTCCATGGAAACATAATTATTTTACTGATCAAGATTCAAACATAGCGACTTTAAATTTTTCTAAAACTGTTCTCGAGGGTATGCGCAGATATATTCCTAATAGATGGACGTCCTAAAGACTGATCTTTGGTTTTCAAATAAATGCAAAAAAGCAATTTATGTTAAGAAAAGGGCTTATCGTAAGTTAAATATGAAAACCTTAGACAGTACCAAATTGAGAGAAATATTTGTAGGCGACTAATAGATACAGGCAAAAATCTCTTTAATAGGATAAAAGCATCAAAGTTTGCTGAACACCCAACTGGTTCACGTAATTTCTTTAAAGCTGTTAAGGCTGTCCAAGGCAATTTTTGTAAGTCTTTTCTACCTCCTCTTATTAATAGTGATATGCCTGTCATTGACCCAAAAGAAAAAGCCAATCTTCTTGGATATTATTTCTCTAAAAATTCTACACTAAATGAACTCAATTTCTTGCCTAAACCAATTCCTACAGCTTCTCATAAAATGATGCGTATAATTTTTCGTAAAAACATCATTCGGCAAATGCTTTTACAAATTAACACTAACAAAGCTTTTGGACCAGATCGTATTCCTCCGATTGTTCTTAAAACATTTGCAAAAGAGCTAGCACCAATCCTCACTAAAATATTCTATTTGTCGTATAAGAAAGGCGTTTTTCCTGAAATCTGGAAAATTGCAGCTGTACAACCAGTTTCAAAAAAGGGCAGTAAAACTAATCCAACAAATTACAGACCCATTTCAATTTTGTCCGTTGCTGCAAAAGTTTTTGAGAAATACATTAATTTTAATATAAGGAGCTTCTTAAAGTCATCAAAATTGCTTAATGCAAGACAATATGGGTTCCGTAAAGGAAGGGCGACGGGAAATTGACTTTCTTTTGTCACTCATGTCTGGAATAAATCTCTTGAGAATCATGGTGGAACTTTCGGTGTCGCTCTTGATATATCTAAAGCATTTGACAAAGTATGGCACAACAATCTTAGTTGCAAATTACAGTTGCAAGTTTGGACGACCAACTTATTACTTGGGTACAGAGCTTTATTTCTGAACGAAAATTTCAGGTCAATGTTGATGGTGTCTCATCAGATGTTTTTTCAACTAATGCAGGCGTTCCTCAGGACAACAATATGAATTGGAATTCTCATATTTTTAACCTAGCTAAGAACGCTGTTTAAAAATTGGGCTTTTTGGGACGATGTGGAACGTAAGTTTTCCAATAGCGAACAGTTTCTTTTAATATATAAACCATTTATACGTCCCTGTATTGTGGAGCATATTTTAGTAGTTTAAAGTGTCATGACTTTGTTCAGCGTAGAGCCGTCAAACTGATTGACAACTCAACTCTTACTAATGAGCTTAATTTCTTGCAGCACAGAAGAAATGTTGCTGATCTGACAATTTTCTATAAATACGTTATGGATCAACAAACTTCCACTTCGGATATTCGGAGACGTTAATTTATAATTTATTATAATTAACACTAAACATGCCTAATTTTGAGTAATAAAAAAAGTATGTGTTGGGCGTCACAACTAGGTAGTAGAAGTTGGGCGTCACAATTTATAACGACTTACTCTGGAACAATCATATAATGGCAATGTCAAAGAGGGCGTTAAGAAAACTTTTGACTCTTCAAAAGCTTGTTATACGAATGTGGGTGATCGAAATTTAACTTTAAATTTTGATTCCTTACAACATCGTCTCTCTGTTGCTGATGTCGTTGCTTTTTTATATATATCTCCACCAGCAGTGCTGGGATGCAATCAGATCCATCATACCTCGACGATATTCTTTTCTCTGTTTTACTTGCCAATCGGTTTGCGAAAATAGCCAAAATTGTCGAGATCCTCACTGTCATAGTGACAGAACGCAGAGGGGATTCCTTCCGTACAGCGTACAGATGGAATGCTTTGCCCGAATCAATAGTCTCGAGTGCCTTCAATTTACATAGGTTTAAAAAAGCGTTCATCACACCTCAGAACGCATGTTGCTGTGGGATCTATGTCTTAAAATGCATCTATGTGTTGTTATTACACATATTGTAATTCCTATTGCATAGCACTTTTTTTTTACAAAAATACAGATTTTGTTCAATTCAAACAATTATATTTTCACCCATCAACTCAACATTGGTTGCCTTTTTGTTAATTGGATAAACTGCTTTAAACTTGTATACTCATGGGCTATTATTATCTTTCTGTGCTCGGTGTACAATATACTATTTGTATTGGGAATGAGATATCATTTTAAAACGATTAAAAATTCGAAAAATATCTGTTTTTATATTTCTAAGATTTATATTTCCATGACCTTATACATAGTTAAATGATAGCGTAATTTAGTTTAACACCAAAATTATAATTTATATTTGAGTTTAATATGCAATCAAGAATACGAAGCTTTTATACATTATAGTTATGTCAAGTACTAAAATTATAATTGTTTTATTCTTTTGAACGCAGCAAAATACATTTTTAGTTAGATTAATTGGATATGATTATAATTTATAATATATTAAAATCAATAGAGTTATAAGTAGATATATGCATGATAGAAATTTATTTGTGTATTAAAACGTCTGTTCCTAAATCGGTGATAGTTTTGTTTTCTTCAACAATTGATAAATTTTTGGAGAACGACGGAAAAAATGTTCCTAATTTATTTTTAGTTTTACTAGATTTAATCTTCGATGATTGTTTTTCTAGCGTTCTTGGTTGATCTGTAGCACTGAAATAACATTAAATATATCGTTAAAAAAATTAAATTAAATTAATTAATCAAATATTAATTTGTAGTCGTTAAAGTGATTATTTTTTGTAAGGGATGAAGAGTTTGTAAATAAGTTATTTCTACAACTTTACTCTAAAGTTGGCGAAGAATATGATGTTTTCACAATATTTTATGATAGTAAATGATATGTGTGTGTTTCTTACATATGCAGTATGCATTGACGTTTACAGTAACCACATGATACATTGATATTAGATATACTTACTTTTGCGCCAAAATAATCCAATCATAATTAGGCTGTACATTTACAACTTTAAATTGAATATGTTTGTTATTTCTTGCACTACCGTCGGTCCAGCTTGTTTGTACATTATTAATGCTTATTTTGCCACCAACTGTATTGTTCTTTATTTGACTCAAAAATCTATTTCCTCGTTTCTTGTTATTTACACTAATTTTTCCATTTTTATCCATTGTATGATCATCATCAGAAGTATTTCGATCAACAAAACTACCACTTGAATTATAATTATGATTATGATGAAAAATAATATGTTTCTGTTTTAAATCATTTTTCTGATTATAAATTTTATCCCGATTATCTTGCACAGGATCACTGCTTATGTTCGTTAATTTAAATTTATTATGATAATTTATTATTTTATGATCATGATCCGTTTCATTATAATAAATTGATTGTTGGTTGTTGGGTGAATTAATTTTACTACTTGTATATCTATTAGATTTTGTGTTATTATTTTTTATAAATGTCCTCTTCAACGATGGGTTTTCGGATATTCTTCTCCTGCTGTTTTCTAAATTATAATTTAGAATTTCTTGAAATAAATGTTCATTGTGAGAATCTTTTTGATTTGTTAAAATTGTTTCTGTATTCGTAAGATTGGAGTTATTTAATATTTTAGGTTCTTCCATTAAATGTATATACTGGTTTTCTAGAATATTACTTGGTGTTACTATAACAATATTTTTAACTTTTTCATTCAAATTCAATAAATTGTCATCACTAATTTGTTTTGTTTTCAATGATGATAGTGATAATTCTGAAGTTCCTATTTCTTTTGAAAAATTTTGTATGTTTGTTTTTTGTGGGGTAAATGTCAATGTCCGATGATCATCATCAAACCGATCGTTAAGTAAATTTTTTGTAGTTGAAGTTGTGGGATGGAAATAATACAAAGGAATTTGTTCGGTCAAATTTTCATCTTCTTGATTCTCATAAACAGGTTTCACATTATAATCGTAAGTTTCAATCCTATTATTATTTTTATTATGTCGATCCTTCTTAATATTTTCTTTATTATAAATGTCATGTGGCTTAATATCATTTTTATTATCGTTTTCTGGAAAATATGTTGGTGACATAGTAATCGCTTCATGTTCATAAAATGGATATAAAATTGGATTTGAGTTTGATTGTTGATTTATATCTAAATACAATGGACGTATAGTTGTTGTTGAAATTTTTGTTCTTTTAATTGGAATAAAATTTGATTTAAATATTTTTGGTATTTTTAGAAATTGTGCTATAGATGGTGGATAGAGTATTTCTCCAGGAGCAGGTTCATACATTTTTATGTTATTTGCTTTCACGTTGTTTAGAACTGGAAACATAATATTTTCATTATAATCCTGTTGAAATGTTGGTAATAAACGAAAATTTGGAATTATATGAGAAATTCTTTGATTTTTATGATACAAATTGAAATTTGTATAATGATTAGGTAAACGGGAAATGTATGGATTGATGTATCGCTGTTGTAGTGTTGTGAGTGGTATATGCAAATTTCGTTTAATTTTTTCTTCACTTCTCTTATAGAATTGTATTCGGGGTGGTTGAATTTGTGTTTGAAAACCATTTTGATTTTGCATCACTTCACTATACAAGCTATTGCTTTTTTTTTGTTCACTTTGATTTTGGTTTACATATTGACACACATTATGATTCACAAAAGTTATAAATACAACTATAGTAACTAAATTAATTTTAGCGAATATTATCTTCATATTAAACGAAACATAACATGATGTTATGTGTTGAAGACTGATATGATAAATTATAGAAATGAAGACAATGCCTTGTCATTTTATAAATTTGTATATGACCGAATTCTATTTACAAGAAATATGTTCTAGTTAGGTTTTATTATTATTTTACGTTAAATTGGATAATTTTTTATTGTTCTAGTTAAACGAGTAGATATTTTACTAACGCACATTCAAAATATGATTTGCTTTGTATTTTACAAGGAATAAAATAATGTTTGTTAGTTTTCTTTTTTATATAATATAGCTTTATTATAGCTTATTATAGCTATTTAAATTTTAATGGTTACATTTATTTCCATATGCATTTATACATAATAGTTAATTACATTTCTAAACCTATTGGTAAGATTGATTAAATTTTAAAGCGTAATAAGATAAGCTTATAATAATCACGCTCTTATAGAGATGTAATAGTAATATTTCTAATGTAATGAATTACATTTACGTTATGAATAATGTGTTGCTGTTTTAAGTAGGTGATCGAACTTTGACATCAAAACTTGATTCCCTACAACATCGTCGCACTGTTGCTGACCTCGTTGTTTTTTACAAATATCGTCATCAGCAGTGCTCAGATGAAATCAGCGGCATCATGCCTCAAACTTATTCTTACCCCCGTTCCACTCGGCAATCGGCTGCCGCAACCAGTGAAACGGTAAAAATCCCGCGCTGTCATACTGGCAGATCGCAGAGAGACTTCTTTGTCCGAACTGCGTACAAATGGAATAGTTTGCCGGAACACTTAGTCTCAGGTGGCTTCAACCCACAGATGTTTAAAAAAAGCGTTAATCTACACCTTAGAACGCCTGTTGTTGTGGGACCCAGGTCTAGACCTAGGTCTTAAAAGGTATTTATGTGTTGTTGTGACACATATTCTAAACCCTATTACACAACACATTTTATTAAAAAAAAAAAAAAAAATTGAATGTTGGATCTGCTTTTTAAACATAACCTAAACATTTCACTGCAGGAATCAATGCAGTGACTGTTTCGGTAAAGCATCGATAAACCGCATTTCTGATTTAAAACTAATTAAAACTAAAAAAAATTATGTATAGGATTTTGTTTATTTTTACGTTACGAGTTTTAGTATGCTTGTGAGCAAAGCAATGATTGCCAATGAAAATGTTTACAGTAAAAAATTTTCGATATGTTTTTATTACAATAATTGATACAGACAAATATTGTAAATATTCAGTTGCAAATAATTGCTCGTTAATAACCAGAATAAACCCAAAACAAGTTGTTTAAACGTAATCAAAAGTTAAATTTAGTTGATTGTTTTTAAAACATTAAAAATTACCTAATTTTACAAATGCTTTTATAATTCATTAATGTTTATAATTAAGTGAATAAGTTTGGTGTAATTTGTAGCTAATTTATTAAAAACGCATTTATATAATAGAATATTACCAAATTATATACTCAAAATATTTAAAAAAATATTTTAGTGATATGTATAATATAATATTATTGCGATAAAAACTATCTCGGTTTTGTAACAATATTGCAGTGTAATGCTTTATAATATTATGTAATGTGTTGCGGTTCGCGCAATTCAAAAACTGGAGGATTTATATATAAAAGTTTCTATATTGATATTTCTAACACGCCTAGATTCATTAAATGCAAAAACAAAATAATTTTTCAGCCGAAGTTTTATTTTAAATTTAAAATAATGAAGAAATGACATTATAAAGATATACGTAAACAACCTCAAATAATTGTTTCTTATACGAACATTATTTATGTTTGAGAAATTAAAAAAAAAAGGTTAACAACCATTAAACAAAAACGATTTAAGTAATAACAAACACTTTCATAACATAAACATTTTTTAGGAGAAAAATTATTTGTAGAAATTCCTATGAACAAAAAAAATGATGGCAGTGTTAAGGACTGCCGATAGAAGTAAAAACTTAAACCTGTGAAATAGCTGTGTTTTTTTTTGTATCTTTCAATTATTGTAGCATCGCAAATTAAAATTTCAGAATGTTTAAATTAAAATCATTAAAATTATTCTGGGTTTCACATCTATCAGTATTCCAAGCAACTATTATATACATTTTTGTATTTAAAGTAATCAAAACATATCATATAAAATTTTGCGTCTATCAACACCTTAGAAAGCATTTTGTTGTGGGACCTTGTTCTTAAAAGTTTTTCATGTGTTGTTGTGACTCACCTTGTAATTTTTGCTACCAAACACATTTTATTTTAAAAAATAGTGTATCATCAAAGAATATTCCATAACTTAGAGTAAGGGATGGTATCGTTGATTGAAAATACTTCATTTACCAGCACCCCTAAGATATCACTCTGGCTAATGAGATTGCATTGCTATTTCCAGTGGTATACGATATCTCAAGATAACTCATATGCCAATAGCAGGGACTAAAGTACGCGTGGTTGTCACACCCATAGATCAACAAGTTTACATTTTACAAATCTTCCTGCGGAAAGCTAAGCAAATTCATTGGTATTAATGCGCATTGTTGCCGCAAATCACTATCGGCTAAGTGCCACCATTTTTAATTATTTTATTTATCATTATTGCCATCCATGTTTAATCATACATAAGCTATGCTTCTTTGTGTAGAACTTGTGCAATTTCTATCTCGTAGTTGTGAGCTTTAAATCGATATAATCGATGTTATCAAGTATCAAATTACAAGTATTAAGTCTTCACTTAATCTTAGAAACATATATTATATACAATTCCAAATTGACAACATATTTGCTGAAGATGATAAAATTTGTAACATCATGTTAAATTCCAACACATATAATTTTGATATACAAATGTAATTGTTTCAGGTTATACTATCTTTCTTACGTTATTTTTAATTTCATAAAAATTATGTTCAACAAAAAAACCATTGATCAAAGCAAATTACCGTTTAAAACGATAGTTAAATAAAAAGCAAATTAAGTGTACATAACAACTTCCCAAATTTTCATGATGATTACTGTATTAATGCATACAAGACAAACAGACATACTTTTAATTTTATATATATTCAATATTTATTTAGCATAATGACTCGATTGCAAATTGCAAAAGACAGTAGCAATATAACTTTAAAAAACTGCGTTATAGATCAATTTTTTAAAATTCGTATAAAGAAATTTTTATTATTTTTATGAATTCATGAATAAAAAAAAATAATTTTAATGGTATTTAATAAAAATTAAAAAAAAACAATAAAAAGTATTTACCACACCTGGAATTGAACTCACTACCTACAGAACATCAGTCGAGCACGATATCCACAACGCAATTTGAAACGTTAAGAAATGATAGATAGATTTAATTTAAAATATAGATAGATAGAAATGATTTAAAAAATATATTTTTGTTCTTCAAAAATGCATATAAAACTTGATGACGCGAATATACAAATTTTACTCCATACATAATTTCATAACGCGGCTAAAGAAGTTTTCACCTCAAAAATTTTGCTAGTGCCAACTATTTAAGGTTGTGTTAACGCACATAAATTGTTCGATATAGTAACTTGAATGGTATTATTTTTTGTGGATTCTTAATATTACTTCACCTCTAAAATTTTGTATATAATATTTGAAATAAATTTTATCACATCTTGGAATAATAATAACTATGAGACAGTTATCTGTAGACATACTTTAAAAATAAACTTTTATTTATTAAAAAATAAAAGGTATTTAGTATTGGTCTCCAAGTTGTTGTTATTCAAATAAAATCAATAATTTATATTAGTAAATTATTGTAATTAAAATCAACAAAACTAACTTTTTTGTTTAAAAAGCGTTGTTTGCGTTTTGAAACAAATCATCTTCGGATTACAAAAATATACCCAAAAATTTTGTTTTGTTGATTTTAATTACAATAATTTACTAATATAAATTATTGATTTTCTTTGCGTTCTCTGTAATTGATCATTTGTTTTAAATTTTTTTCATATGCCAACAACTGTCGTTCTGTATTAATATCAATTCACTCTGTATATCAATTCACTCAATTGTATGGTCGAGTTTCACTTGAAGACTTAATTTAATTGATTAATTTTATATGGGTGATCAGCTCATAGCTTTTCCAATTTATCAACTCTTTTAGTTGACTATCGGTTAATAGAAAAACCGATGTGTTGATGGTTTTTACTTAAAAACATCTGGACCTGAATGAGAGTCGAAGCCGAGGCCTCTCGAGTTTGAAATCTAGCGTGTCCACTCAACCAACAAATTGACCACTTCGCCACTCAACACAGTCAACCAAAGTTATGTCAAACCATCTTTTTTTTTACAGGTTGATGAAATAAAACTATATCCCCGCACTTTATCTTTTGCTTAAGTTGACAAAAACTTTTTATGTTTAGGCTCATTTACCACGACCTCACTACTAGAGTAAATATTGTTAAAAAAGACAGATAATAATATTTTGGATTTTTGAGATCAATTAAACTCAAGTAAGTAAAGAAGTAATTGGAATATTTTCAATTCAAAGGTATGGTTTGAAGTTTCTCAGAAAAAAACTACAATTCACATTTTTTACGTGTTTCGGATCGGATTCGAACCTACCCTCGTCAGTGCCCGATAACAGATAACAGATAATAATATTTATGCTACTATTCTAATAAAGTAAAATTACAATATTACATACTTTTCTTATTTTCCAACAAATTTTAAAAAAATCTTTTGTATTTTTCATTGGTTTTGACACGTCATTCTAAAGATAGGGCGCAAACGATTGATTATTATAATGATCATTATCATAAAAATAATGGCCACCCATAAGAATCCTAGAATATTTTGTTAAGTCATTGAATTACATTTTTATTATAATGTAAAGTAGAATTCATTTTGATCTGTCATACAGTTTTAATGTTTATTATTTAGTATTTGAAGAACAGCAACCAATAATGAAGTTGACATGTATATTATTTGAGTTGATCGATTTTGGAATTGCATTTTTACCTAGAAATATTTTTCTCAGAGGTAAACCCAAACATTTAATTTTATATTATTTCATTGAAGTGTGATTTTCTTCGTTATGGTTAACTAAGATTTTTTCTAAGGCATATTTTGTTGAAATTAACATTCAACTAACTTGAACAGAAGTTTGATCCAATCAATTATCGGCAGAAAACCAATCCAACCATTTAATATGCATAACAGAATGTATAATAGTCTTCCATGAGTCAAATAATCAATGTCTTTTAAGAATGACATTTAACTTAAAATACGTTTGTATATGCGTGACAGACTGACCTAAAGAAAAATTTTGCGCATATCCACTAAACTGTCAATAACATTCAATTCATAAGGATTTTATTTTAAGTACCACCTTCTTCTCAACTTCTCCTATATACTTACTTATACATTTTTAATCGTTTTTCTGTAACCAATTGGAGAGGGTAAATTTGATAAAAAAAAATTTCAGGAGCAAAATAAATTTTAAAGGCTTACTTTCTAAGTAATCGACCAAACAAACTAAACGTGTTTTCCTTTTACAAATAAATTAATTTAAACATTGGTTGATATAAAATTCTGCACATAACGCAATATATTATGGACAAACAAAATTAAATCAGATTATCTTGAGTATTGCTTTAATGAATTAATTTAACTACAATTACATAATTTACAAAAATTCTAGGTTCGTTGCTTGGTGATGTCTTTTGTTCACCATAATGATTATTCCATCTTACATTTGTTTTCCTATCATACATGGTGTACCTTAAAACTTATAGAATCATAAAGTATGAAATTACTACACTAGGTAAAATAAAAGAAAATAGTAAAATCAATGAAATTTGCAATAAATGAAAATTTATTTCAAATTTTTCGTTTTTCTTTCAAATACGAAAGAAATCTTACAACATAATTTCACAGTTTTGTTCTATATATAGTTCTTTCATTATACATACTATACTATTTTTCTTTTTTTTTCATTTTCGTTTTGTTTCCAATTTAGGTGTTTTTTTTATATATTTTAATTCAATCAACATGTGTTGAAGATATCTTGGGTGGGATATTTGTTTGTTAATAAAATTAAAATTCGTTTGTATATTAAAATTAAATTGAAGCTATGGTATAATTTTTATCAAAATAAATTAAACTATGATTTTTCGTCTGCGGATACAACTGAAACTGAATCATTACTATCACTGGCTACCATTTCATCTACTCTTTTATCAGCTAGATCTGTTCCGGATACAGTAACTGTAACAGGACACATGCATGGCACAAATTGAACATGTTGTACATTTAATGGTGCAACATTTGTTATATACTGCAAGTTGATTGGATCTTGAACATATGAAGGCTTCATAAAATTTGAATTCATTTGGCTCATTTGACTCGTTTGTGATGTTGGCATTGAAAATTGTGCAGATTGTGATTGAGGTGGATACTCATTTAAAGGTTGCATTATTTGCGAGGTTGTTAGAGGTGGTGGTGGTGATGGAGGTGATGTATTTTGCGGTGGTGCTTGTGCTGTTGGAACTGGTGCACTTGGCTGTGGCAACATAAAATTATTTAAACCTGAAGGTTGAGATGATGGTGGTGATTGACGTTGCCAATTTATTGGAAGTGTATTTGGAAAAATTCTCGATGATACTTGATATGTATGAATTGGCGAATATGACTGTGGCGTAAACGTTAATGGTTGATATGTGTATGTTCTAAAATATCCTACTGGCATCTGCTTGAAATTTGGATCTCTTGATTGTTAAAAAAAGTTAATAAATTTTTCCAATTTTTATTATCGATTCACACTTACGTTTGTGGTTGAATTTGCTGTTGTTGTGGTGTATTCCACCAAAATCCATTACACGATATTGCAAATGTTATCAAAATTAACTGAAAATTTTAAAAACAAAAATTTAATATCACCATTCACTTTACACTTAAATGATCGTCCTTACCACACTTTTTTCACTTATCATTTTTATTATTTTATAAAAGTCTATCACTTTAACATTCGAGAAACATGAATTTTTTATAAAACTTTTCTTTTCTTTCCTTTTTAAGTTTAATCCAAATAAAGGTCAGAACAAAATCTTTCATTAACTTAGTACAATAACTATTATTCAATTTATTTTTATTTATTAAAAAAATACTTGTATCAAAAGAGCCTCAGAACAGCTATGCAATCTAATTTTCGTGGTTATTCTTTTTTATACAAAAATTTAATAAATAATCCCCACTATAACCTAATTTTCCAGAATTCTAAATATTTAAAAATTGATCATCTTAAAAGAATCGAATAGAAAAGTTAAGAAACAAATACGAAACAATCAAATCAGAATAAAAAAATAAGATTTCAGTTTTCATTATAATAAAAAAAACTCACGCAACCCTTTTTCTACATTTTACTTTCTGCTTCTCCTTTTAGTTTTGAAATTTTTAGAATAAAAAATTAAACATGTATTTTATTTTAAAATTTAATTTAATGGGTCAAATAACAAAAAGATGAAAAATTTATCATATTGATGGTCTCTCTTCGTAACAGGTTTCATGTCCGGATAAGGATTGTGTGATTCATTTGTTGACTGTATAATTATTGGTTTGAAGTCCGATGTAGTTTAGTGGAAGCAGAAATATTGAAAATGTTCGTTGTTACCTTCTTAATTTTATACTTTTAGCTTAATTGTTTTGAAGGTATAGGTAAAAAATTTATATGCTTGCAATATGTACAAGTCCCAATTGAAAAACATGTAACTTTTCAATCATAATGCCTTAAAACTCTTCTGTTATCTCTCCTTCAACTTAATCGTAATATATTGCACACGATGTAACTATAAGTTACCGTTATTTTTATACAGAAAATTAAAGCGACAACTTACAACAAAATTGAAAATTATTATTTTTTCTAAACTATCATTAAGATTTGAAAAGAAACTAATTTTGCTGCATCATTATTGATTATAGACTAAAATAAATATTTTTGATTCTTTTTTTGAATGTATCTTAATAACAAGGGCCGTCGACGTTGTTTTAAAATGCATTTTTTTAATAATATAAACATTAAAATGTTTTTGAATGGCTTAAATTTTAGTGTTATTGATTTAAGCGGTATTTATAGTTAATTACAAACAAAGATATCCGGAAATGAAAAAAGTTGCACTATTAATAGGCGCGTTCCATTGAAAATCAATCTTACTCAAATTTGCTTTGATCTACTCTACCACGAACAAGTTGTGTAGTTGAAAAGCAGTTTATTTTTCGATTTTATTTAGACGCCGTGCTGCCTGGGTAATGCTGACAGAATTAGGTTGGTGTATTGGAACAAGCAGAGTAAAAACTGCTTAGTCAATGACGCTACATCACGGCGAATTGGCGCCATACAACCAATGCGACACAAGCGTCTGTTCTCCATGTCAGGGGCGGCTTGGAGCGGGCGTCTGTCTTGAATCAAGCGGCTCGCTATATAAACGTGTAAAAAGGTTGTTTCTGGTGACCTTAATATGCAGAACGGACCCATTCACGACAATTCGGGTTGGGCCTAAGTTTAACACCCTAACCCCGGAAAAAAACTAATATGTTAAATTTGGTTATCAGGAAAAGAAAAACAGACCCGCACAAAAAACAGAATTTTTTCTATGCGAAAAGTAAACTCACTAGTGTAAAAAAACAACAAATTATAGTTGCTATGGTTTTTCATATAATTTTACAAAGTATTTTAAACAACGTAACAATGAAAAAATAGAATATGAATTTTGAATGTTTTGTTGTCGATTTATAATTTTATAGAAGAAATTGCATTTCCTACGCGAGATAAAAACGTTTTTCGTTCGTAAACATGTCTCACTCGACGCTAGCGCGTCTCGTGAACAAATGTTTACTCACGAAAAAACAATGGTTTCATCTCCTGTAGGAAAATATACTAATACCTGGACGTGAAAAAGGACCAGACTACCGAATCGGAACGTGGAACGTGCGCAGCCTGAGCGCTCCTTATAAGTCTAGAAACAGAGGCTGAGAGGTATAGGATGGATATTATTGCTCTACAAGAAATTAGACAGCCGATAATCGGAAAACAAGATTTGGATAGTCACTCTTTATACTATAGTGGTCATCCTTCTCGAAGAGAATTCGGAACTGGCTTTCTTGTTGGTGCACGTATACAAGAAGCCGTGATGAAATTCATCCTGGTCAGTGAGAGGATCTGCTACCTACGTGTACGCGGTACATATAACAATATTTCTCTTAAGCAGACTTGGGTCTCACCGAATGGAAACACTCGAAATCAAATTGATCACGTTCTAGTAACAGCACGTTTCTTTTCAAGCGTTCTGGATGTGCGATCCTTTAGAGGTGTATACATTGGAAGTGACCATTCCTTGTATGTGCAACGATAAGGTTCCACTTCCCAAATCCAGGCATTCCAAAATTCAATCAACGGAAACGTTTTAACATCTTATCATTAAAGAATGCTGAAACAAAAGAGAGATATCAAATCCATATTGCCGAAATATTGGATAAATCAGAAACCATTAATGGAGACGTAGATAAGTCATGGTATTTGCTTAAAGATGCTGTTTAAAGCGTTGCTGAGGGAATACTTTGACGACCACAGAATCACTCCCAGAAGCCATGGATGGATCAAGCATGCCTGGACGCTTTTCAATACAAAAGAAATTGCTATCTGAAGTGTCTACAAGGACGCAAAACCAGGTCCACGAAGGAGAACTATAAGCTGGCAAGATAAGCCGTTACAAAGCTATGTAGACGAACGAAGCGAGAATGGTGAAAGAGACAGTGGGAGGAGATTGAAAGCTTCAATAAGGAACATCAATCGCGTAACTTCTTTCAACAGGTTGAAACCTTAAAGAAGGGCCCTCAAACTAGATCGACTGCTATTCAAAACGAAGATAGGGAGCTACAAGTAGACCTTAAAAATATTTTAGATACTTGGGCCGCTTATTTTGAGAATCTTCTCAACTTAATTGACCAGCAACAAGTCGGGCGACGAGCAAAGCTTATTCGTGCGTCAAAAGTACATGTAGACGAACCAACCAAAGAGGAATTCGAAGCGGCGCTGTCAAAATTAAAACGCAATAAAGCACCTGGTATCGACGATATAACATCCGAAATGATTGTACATGGTGGCGAAACTCTATCCTTAAGATTTTTTGAACTTGTTCAAATGATCTGGAGGACTGAAACCATGCCACAGAACTGGAACACAGCTATGCTGATACCAATCCCTAAAAAAGGTAATCGCCTACAATGTGCAAACTACAGAGGAATCGCTCTCCTTTGCACAGCATATAAGATCTTTTCCCACATTTTGCTATGCACTTTTCTCGATAAGAATGATTTTGGAAAAGTGTCGAGAGTTCAACATACCTGTGCATCAACTTTTCATTGATTTCAGGCAGGCCTATGACTCTCTCGAACGAGAGACTCTATGGTCTGCTTCGGTGTCAATGGGAATTCCTGGTAAACTGGTATCACTATGCAAAATGACAGTACAGAACTCTCAATACAGATGATTGCTTACGCTGATGATGTTGTCATCCTCGGCAGAAGTGAAGCTGTGAGGTGAGGCTTTCAAGTCGCTTGAGAGTGGTGCTAGGAAAATTGGTCTGCAAATTAACTACAATAAAACCAAACATATGAATGTTTCAAGAGAGGCTGAGAAGAAAGATTTGATGTGCGGCGGTGAACGAATTGAGGGAGTTGAATCTTTTAAATATTTGGGATCAATGCTTGACTCAAACAACAGCATACTTACAGATATAAAAGCTCGAATCGCTGCAGGTAATCGAATTTTCTACTCAATTAAACCCCTCCTTGGATCACCGTATGTATCAACTAACACCAAGCTCAAGTTATACAAGACATTAATTAGACCGGTTGTGATGTATGGGTCACAAACGTGGACCCTTACACAAAATGACGAATCGCATTTATCTGTATTTGAGCGTAAGATCCTACGCTACATTTTTGGTCCACTTGAGACAGACGATGGAGAGTATATAACCCGTTATAACTTTGAGATCAGAGACCTTCTTGAGGGTCCTGATATAATAGGTTGTATTCGTTCTAATAAGATTGCTTGGTTTGGGCATGTTCTACAAGCCGATTCACAGTCTGGAATGATTAGAAAAATATACGTTAGTACTCCAGGGAGTGGGCGACCGCGAGGTAGACCACGACTACATTGGAAGACTGACGTAATAAACGACTTTAAAAAAATCGTCTGCCATGGTAATTATGACGCTGTTGCGAATGACCGTGGTGAATATTCAAAGCTGATTGGTAACGCTCCTACATGGAGCATAAACGCCTTAAAAAAATAAACTTGTTTTGGTATTTTTTTTAATAAAATGGACCAGTCAGATCTAAATATCGGCCCAAAATAAAAAAATTTAATATTAATAAAATAGTGTGGTTTTTTTTGAAAAATTTTCAAATTTTTGGCGTTCCATTGGTGATCTGCTCAAAAGCTGCGTTGAGCAGCTATTTTGTTCCAAAGGAACGCATTTAGTATAATATTGAGTGTCGTGGGGGTTATCGTTGAATGGAAATAATTTGTCAACTCGGAAATTGTTTTTAAAAATTGTTTTGTGTTAAGCTTTCAATCCATTACTATGTCAATATTTCTCAAACAAGTATTTAGTACGATTTTGTTAAGTTTGTCTGAAAATTTTTCAAAATCAATTGTTGATATTTTGATTTTAAGACTCGAATTATAATTTTCATAAAGATAATCTTACCCAAACTAAAAACTGACTATTGTAAATGAAAACCTTAGTAATGCAATGATATTTTTATTATAATGCGTCACAGAAACCTTAGTAATTCAAGGAATGTCTTTCAAACGCTCATATCAACAAGGATGTGGCTAAACTTATCATTATATTACAATATAATTTTACATTTATGTAATTATATATCAATCATATAACTTTTTTTTATAGCTCTTATTTAAAATGTGTAAACAGTACAAGCTAGCGAAATTCGACTTACTGTAGTCAAAAACCAGGTGAATTGAGCGGCCAAATAAATACTCGAAAGCTATTTGTTTTATAGAATTAGAAAAATGACAAGAAATCAATAATATATTTTTTACATAATAATTATTTAAGTTTAAATATAAGAAAGTGGATTAAAATTTTTAAAAGGTTTTTCGAGTTGATAATTTGATTTTCTCTCTCGCACTAAAAATATTCAACATAAGACCATTTATACGATCTAAGGTGAACATAATGGAAGACATTCTTGAAACAAATAAATCAAAATAGTTAAAATCTAACACAATAATGGAATTGGGATGGTCATGATTTGATAATGACAACCTTGCATTATAAGACTTAAAAAAAGTTTTAAATTGAATTCAAATGATTATAAAAGAAAAGATGAAAGGTTAGCTTAATACAGGATAACCTATCTTACTGTCTAAAAACTATAGTTTTTGTTTTTGATACGGGTTTTCTGATTAAATGAATTTTTTTTTAATTAAATAGATATAGATTTGAAATTTTAAGAATGTATTTTGTATCTTATATTCCAATCTATCAAAAATATACTTTAATTAATGAAACAAATTAAATATCACTTAAGCATTGAAAATAAAACCGTAAGAAGGACTTAATTAGCAGTAAATTTATTTTATATTTTAAAATTTAATACAAACAATAGGCTATGCAAGTGTATTGTTTGGGTGAGTTCGGTCCTCTTCATGTATTTTAACGCATAGAGGGACCAGTTTATGTTGGCTTGCAAATTTTGTTTTAATTTTTGATCTATGGGTGTGAAAACCTCGCATACTCCAGTCCCTACTATTGCATATGAGCTGATGTGACATAAAATGCCACTTGCAACAGCAATAAGATATCACTAGCTGATATTTTATGGGTGTTCCAGTATTCTCCATGGCACCGTTATGGCACATTCCTTGATAATGGCACGCTATATAGCTTGTTTGAAGAAACGAACTTCCATATAACTCTATTTCTGGGTAATATTTTATTATGTGATAGAATTTCTTGTTTAGTTATCCGAAGAAACGAACTTCCATATAACTCTATATCTGGGTAATATTTTATTATGTGATAGAATTTCTTGTTTAGTTATCCATTCTTTAAAAAATCAGCAAAAAAGAACGCATGTTGTCGACTCAGGTCTTAAAAGGTTTCTATGTATTGTTGTGACATTTTAAAATTCTTTTTACACAACATATTTTATTTTAAAGCAATATCTAATTTTTTAAAATAAAAATTTAATAGCGAAATAGCGATATTTTGTTTAAGAGAAAATTTTTAACACTTTCTAGTATGTTAATTTCTGACAAAAGTTTTTACAGTGCCATTAATTTTTTAAATTCTGGTACTAAATCTTCTATCCCTCCTATCATTGATGGTGACTTAATCATTACTGACTCTGCAAGGAAAGCTACATTGTTCGCGGAACGCTTTGATTTAAATTCAACAATTTTAGAAACTCCTAAAGAAATTCAAATCCCAAATCCAGCCTTCAGGAGTTTTTTTTTTTTTTTTGTTAATATGAAACAATTACATTTCAAACCCAAAATTGTCGAAAAACTTTTAAGGGGGTTAAACAACAACAAAACCTCTGCTCTGCACAACATTCCTCCTGTTATTCTAAAAACATTTTCAATAGAACTTGCACCAACTCTCACCAAAATATTCTATAAATCCTATAAATCTGATATTTTTCCATCCTGCTGGAAGTTGGCCGAAAGGAACGAAAGGGACGTTGGAACGAAATGTGATATTTCAAATTATAGACCAATAGCCTTACTCCCAGTCATGTCTAAAATATACGAGCACTATATTAATTCACACATATCCAAATTTTTGAAAGACAACCATTTGATATCTGACAGCCAATACGGTTTTAGAAACAAAAGATCAACAACCGATCTATTGAACTATGTGGCACATCTTTGGAATAGCATACTTGAGAAAGGTGGTGAAACGTACGTGATCGCATTAGACATCTCAAAAGCATTTGATCGAATCTGGCATACCAATTTGATCAACAAGCTCGTTGCGTACGGGTTTCATCCCGCAGTCTTGAAGTTGATTCAAAATTTTTTGTCTAACCGATACATCTCGGTATCTATAGATTGCTTTTCTTCTGAGTCTGAATTAATCCCACTTTTAATTTATATCAACGAATTTTTGCAAATCACCAGTAACCCAATAAATAGTTTTGCAGATGAAAGTACATTGCACAAGTCATTCGTCCCCCTATCTTCAAAGGGTAAAATGCATGAACGAATAAATCCCGCCCGGAGAGACGCTGCCATAAATGTAAACGAGGACCTAAAAAAAGTCGCCGATTGGGATGACAAAAATTTGGTCAATTTTAATTCCACCAAAACACAGCTATGTTTCCAGATCAAAGACCGAGTTTCCCAACGATATTTCAATTAATACATGTGACGACCAAATAGACGAATGTGAAAGCATTCGCTTATTGGGAGTTACAATATCCAATGACTTACTCTGGAACGATCATATAATGACCATGGCAAAGAGCCCGTCAAGAATGTAAATTAGATAGATGTAAAAAATATTTTACTTCGCATCAATTACTCCACATTTATAAGTCCTATATTCGTCCCTGTATGGAGTATTTTTGTCAAGTTTGGGGCGCTGCATCTGTTACTATCCTAGCTCTTTTGGACTCTGTTCAAAAGCGTGCTATACGAATTATTGGTGATCGAAATTTAACAGTAAATCTTGATTCCCTACAACATCGTCGCACTGTTGCTGATCTCGTTGTTTTTTTTATAAATATCGTCACCAGCAGTGCTCAGATGTAATCAGACCCATAATGCCTCAGACACATGTTTTTCCCCATTTGACTCAATAATCAGTTTGTGCAGGCAGGTAAGATAAGATATCACTAGCTGATATTTTATGGGTGTTCCAGTATTCTCCATGGCACCGTTATGGCACATTCCTTGATAATGGCACGCTATATAGCTTGTTTGAAGAAACGAACTTCCATATAACTCTATTTCTGGGTAATATTTTATTATGTGATAGAATTTCTTGTTTAGTTATCCGAAGAAACGAACTTCCATATAACTCTATATCTGGGTAATATTTTATTATGTGATAGAATTTCTTGTTTAGTTATCCATTCTTTAAAAAATCAGCAAAAAAGAACGCATGTTGTCGACTCAGGTCTTAAAAGGTTTCTATGTATTGTTGTGACATTTTAAAATTCTTTTTACACAACATATTTTATTTTAAAGCAATATCTAATTTTTTAAAATAAAAATTTAATAGCGAAATAGCGATATTTTGTTTAAGAGAAAATTTTTAACACTTTCTAGTATGTTAATTTCTGACAAAAGTTTTTACAGTGCCATTAATTTTTTAAATTCTGGTACTAAATCTTCTATCCCTCCTATCATTGATGGTGACTTAATCATTACTGACTCTGCAAGTAAAGGTACATTGTTCGCGGAACGCTTTGATTTAAATTCAACAATTTTAGAAACTCCTAAAGAAATTCAAATCCCAAATCCAGCCTTCAGGAGTTTTTTTTTTTTTGTTAATATGAAACAATTACATTTCAAACCCAAAATTGTCGAAAAACTTTTAAGGGGGTTAAACAACAACAAAACCTCTGCTCTGCACAACATTCCTCCTGTTATTCTAAAAACATTTTCAAAAGAACTTGCACCAACTCTCACCAAAATATTCTATAAATCCTATAAATCTGATATTTTTCCATCCTGCTGGAAGTTGGCCGAAAGGAACGAAAGGGACGTTGGAACGAAATGTGATATTTCAAATTATAGACCAATAGCCTTACTCCCAGTCATGTCTAAAATATACGAGCACTATATTAATTCACACATATCCAAATTTTTGAAAGACAACCATTTGATATCTGACAGCCAATACGGTTTTAGAAACAAAAGATCAACAACCGATCTATTGAACTATGTGGCACATCTTTGGAATAGCATACTTGAGAAAGGTGGTGAAACGTACGTGATCGCATTAGACATCTCGAAAGCATTTGATCGAATCTGGCATACCAATTTGATCAACAAGCTCGTTGCGTACGGTTTTCATCCCGCAGTCTTGAAGTTGATTCAAAATTTTTTGTCTAACCGATACATCTCGGTATCTATAGATTGCTTTTCTTCTGAGTCTGAATTAATCCCACTTTTAATTTATATCAACGAATTTTTGCAAATCACCAGTAACCCAATAAATAGTTTTGCAGATGAAAGTACATTGCACAAGTCATTCGTCCCCCTATCTTCAAAGGGTAAAATGCATGAACGAATAAATCCCGCCCGGAGAGACGCTGCCATAAATGTAAACGAGGACCTAAAAAAAGTCGCCGATTGGGATGACAAAAATTTGGTCAATTTTAATTCCACCAAAACACAGCTATGTTTCCAGATCAAAGACCGAGTTTCCCAACGATATTTCAATTAATACATGTGACGACCAAATAGACGAATGTGAAAGCATTCGCTTATTGGGAGTTACAATATCCAATGACTTACTCTGGAACGATCATATAATGACCATGGCAAAGAGCCCGTCAAGAATGTAAATTAAATAGATGTAAAAAATATTTTACTTCGCATCAATTACTCCACATTTATAAGTCCTATATTCGTCCCTGTATGGAGTATTTTTGTCAAGTTTGGGGCGCTGCATCTGTTACTATCCTAGCTCTTTTGGACTCTGTTCAAAAGCGTGCTATACGAATTATTGGTGATCGAAATTTAACAGTAAATCTTGATTCCCTACAACATCGTTGCACTGTTGCTGATCTCGTTGTTTTTTTATAAATATCGTCACCAGCAGTGCTCAGATGTAATCAGACCCATAATGCCTCAGACACATGTTTTTCCCCATTTGACTCAATAATCAGTTTGTGCAGGCAGTCGGACTGTCGAGATTACTCACTGTCATAATATAACTGTCAAATATATTACTCACTGTCGTAATAAAATGCAAAGGAATTTCTTTGTGCGTACATCGTACAAATGGAATGCTTTGCCCGAGTCAATAGTCTCGAGTGCCTTCAATCCACAAAGATTTAAAAAAAGCATCCACCAATACCTCAAGACGCATGTTGTTGTGGGACCTAGGTCTTAAAAGGTATCTATGTGTTGTTGTGACACATTTTGGAATTCGTACTACACAACACTTTTTATTAAAAAAAAAAATCAAATCAAATCTTTTTTATTTTGCAAATCAAATGCTTAAAACTGAACACATTATCTTTGTATATACAAAAGATACAACAACCACTTTAATTATGCAGAAGTAAAAGCTTCTGAGCCCTAGCAATTTAACCACTGAGGTACAACAGTGACTACTTCAGAAACTTACAATTTTGGACATAAACTCGTTAGAATTACATATTAGTTTTCTGAAAATTTCTTTCACGAATTTAAAATCAATTGCTTTACATAAAATTATACATATTTACATTCTTAAAATTATAAACAAAGCACAATTTTGCACAATTTTTAATTAAGGACAAATGAGAGACAAATTATTTTACTAATAGTTTTTGTTATTTAAAATGAATGATGTTCGTGTCCACCATGCTCATGTAAATGTTCATGAACAATTTCATGCTTTTCATCATGATGTTCATCGATTTCAATGGATGGATGATCATGTTTGTAATGATGGTGAAAATGTTCATGATCAACTTCTTGTTTATGAATTTCATGCTTGATAATTTTTTCTTCTTTGATTACAGTTGGCTTGTGATGATGATGAATGTGCTTTGTTATAGTGTGGGTATGTTTTTGTTCCTTTACTATAACAGGAACGTGAATCTTTACTTTTTTATGTTTATGATGACCACCGCCATCTGCTGTAGTAGTTTGTATTGCTAGTAAACAGATGAGTATTCCAAACAACTGAAAAGCAAATTTTGATTGGTGACTTACAAAGTAATTATTGATTATCTTACCGCAATTTTAGTATCCATTATACTTGGTTCTTGTAAACTGGATAGTTTTAAAGTTGCGTTGTTACTATATCAACGAAGAGCTACCGTGGTTATGAGTTAATTAAACATAATGTTTACTATTTATAGAAAATATTTATTTTGATGTTTTACAAGCTGAAATTAACAATAATTAAAAAATAACATATAAACATTATTCCCCTTCTATTAATTCCAAGTAGGAATTAGCTTTTTCGTGAATCCAATGCATGCGTTCATCGTCATCTAACCATTGCATTTAAAAAAAAATTATTTCTTTTATTTTCCTTTCAAATTACATTTAAATAAAAGAAAAATATTTTGTGTTTACCGAAATGAAAATTCTATCAATAGGAAAATGTGAATTATATTATATACAATGTACGCTTAGTTTGAGTTATTTTAACTGATTATAACTTAATGCACTTTGTTTGTTCAGATACCGAAAAACAATTGTGTAAAACATTAGCAGTTATTACATCAAGGCACCTAAAATATTTTCAAGAATTGATAATTTCAAGACAAATGTAATTAAAAATAAGATTTATATATGCACCTTTTTTAATTTACAAATACAAAATGTGTTCTTGTGTTTACAACATAAAAAAATTGAGAAATAGATGGCATAGCAAAGGAAGAATTGCATTTTCCTTAAATTAAGTTTTGGTTGCAACTTTACTTGAATTTTGAACACTGTTTTTGGTTTTCATTGTCATAAAACTTATGATTTTGTTGTGAAAGATAAAAGATAATTTTTTTGATCATCTTTTAGACACGCATACCATACCAGCTCATTTTTTGTCATTAGGGCGTGGAGACGTCTCAACATACCAGTTAATTTTTCGTCATTAGGGCACACAAAACAAACAAGCAAAACAATCTAAAGAATTTTTTAACTTAAATATTAAGATTTGGCGAATTAACGATGTTTGTGATGTGAACGACTGGTTCATAAAAATCTGGAACGGGAAAAATCTCCGAGAGAGGAGGGTTCAACAAATCCAAAAAAACGACATATTATCCATACCTATTACTAATATTTCTATTGTAGTCTAGAAAGCTGTCCACAAATCTTTTCATTCCTTCTCTCAGGAAATTTTTTCTTTTGACACACTTACTGATTTTTTTTTTGGCACACTTATAATACAATAATCAAGCTCGTGGTCTTACATACAGATGCTGGACATCAAAATTTCTAGGTTATTTGAACTTGTTCAAATAATTTGGAATACTAAAACTATGCCACAGGACTGAGCTCAGCTATGCTGATACCAATTAGAAATAAGGTAATCGCTTACTATGTGCAAACTATAGAGAGATCAGTCTCCTAAAACATCGTATAAACATTATTATCATACATCTTGTTAGCTAAAATCAGCCCGTATGGGAGAATATCAGTGTGGTTTCATGCAAGGGCGAGTTATCACCGATGCACTTTTCTTGAAAAGGATAATTTTGAAAAAATGCTGAGAGTTTCACATCAAGCAAACCTACGACTCTCTCAAACGGGCTGCTATAGTGTTTCGATTCCCTGGTAGCTTCACTATGTAAAATGGCACGAACTCTAAACGCTTTATAGAAAACGAGGTAGTTTGTTAAAGTCGACTCCGGTTGAAGACAGAGTGATGCTACTCCTCTATACTTTTTAATATAATCTTGAACTAAATGTGCCGTTAAAAGAAACTACATATCACTAACAATGTCCAAACTAGCAAGCCCTATTGTAACTGTAACGGCAAAACCTAACCCAAACCCCAGTAGCAAAGGCTGAATCAAGGTCGGATTAGTTCCAATAGGACATTTACTAGTAGGGTTTGAAAAGGGTTTGCCACAACAAAATCCCAATCAAGTACTTTTGAAAAAAGAACAATAACAAAAAGAAATTTAAAAAACAAACACTATATATAATAAACATACTTACTTATTATATGTAGTTATTTCTGATCCTTACGTACATCTAAAATGGAATAAAATAATGAAAATTGAAATGTATTATGGAATAGTGATATTCAATCAAATTAGCTCTGATCAAATGAAATAGGGCTCAGATCAAGACAAATATGGCAATGCATACCTGGATAGAGAAATCATATATCGTCGGCTACAAAGCATTTACATGCAACTACATTTTAGAAAAATGGAAAGGAAGCTCAGAAAATGATTTATTGCGATTCTAAACAAGCTTTAAAAAAAATTACTACCAATTTATATAAAAAGAAATAGTTTTTTTTATTTATTGATAAAAAAAATTTATTTTCAAGCTAGTTTAGAATCACAATAAATCGTTTTTTGCGCTTCATGTCTATTTTCCCAAAATGTAGTTAGTCGACCTTAGTCGACCCCAATCTACCACAGTCGCTAATTGTGGTGATAAAAATTTGGTCAATTTTCATTCCACCAAAACACAGCCACATTCAACAAAACATGTATGTGTGACGATCAAATAGACGAATGTGAAAGCATTCGTTTATTGGGAGTCACAATTTCCAACGACTTACTCTGAAATGATCATAATGGCGATAGCAAAGAGCGCGTCAAAAAAACTGGACCTCCTCAAAAGATGTAAAAATATTTCTCTCCGTATCAATTACTAAATACTCCACATTTATAATATCTATATTCGTCCCAGTATAGAGTTTTGATGTCAGCTAAGCCCCGCATCTGTTTCCATCTTGACTCTTTTGGACTCTGTCCAAAAGCGTGCTATACGAATTGTTGGTGATCACAATTAAACGTCAAATCTTTACTCCCTACAACATCGTCGTATAGTTGCTGATCTTGTTGTTTTTTATAAATATCGTCAACAGCGGTGCTCGGGTGAAATCAGATCCATCATGCGCAAATATATCTTTTTCCCTGTTTTATTCGTCAATCAGTTTGTGCAAAAAGGCAAATTGTTGAGATCACTCACTGTCATAGTAACAAAATGTAAAGGGACTTCTTTGTCCGTACCACGTACAAATGGAATGCTTTGCCCGAATCAACAGTCTGCAGTGTTATCAAGGTCAAAGGTTTAAAAAAACGTTCACCAACACCCCAGAATGCATGTTGTTGTGGGACCTAGTTCTTAAAAGGTATCTATGTGTTCTTGTGACACATTGTAATCCCTTACACAACAATTTTTATTTAAAAAAAGATCATCTTAGCAAATAGATTATAAAATGCTAATCGGACTGTTAAAAAGTATAGTGTAACTCTGGCACAGAATGATATCTACTCATATGAATTTAAACCACTCGTTACGCTCGTGTTTAAACCTTAAACTCGTAGAATATTAATATCATTCTGTGCTCATTATACAATATTCTATTTCATTGTTAATGTTCTTTTACTACAGTTTCAAAATTAAATCATGATTTCATATTTTGTTAGGTATATACTAATAGTTTTATTTTTACCCATCACACTTCCAAACCTAAATTTTTTCGATTTGCATAATCCACCTACCACAGCGAAATATCCTCCAAATTTTAGCGGTGTAAACGTTTTAGGAGATAATTTAAATATAAAATTGATTCTGGTCCAATTCTGGTCTACATCATTCCAAATCTCAATCCAATACAACTTCTTGCACCTGCTCCAACAAAAAAATATGTAAACGGATTTCGATTTCTAGACTGTTCCTCACTGAAACATTCTCACGAACTTCTGTTCTTGCTTTTTTTGAAGTTCTTGATTGATAGCTAATTTATATAACACAAGCGTCATTGTTGTTGATAATGTTTCAAAACTAACTAAAAAAATATAAATGCTTGGGCAGAAATATCTTTAATATAGTTAACCAGCTTTCAATTTCATTCAGTCAATTTTCTTTTAAATCTCTATTATTATTTTCAAAAAACATTTTTAAATTTTTCAATTAGTTAAATAAATTAAAATAATGATGGTTTGGTCTGTTGTTTAAATTAATTTTATAATAATTTATTTAAAATAAATTTAATAATTTTTGCATTAACAACTTTTTTTAAATAATATTTTGTAACATGTTTCAACCGTAAATGGTCATTCTCAAACATTTGCAAATATTATGAATTATTATAATATTTAATTATTATTATAATATTTTCAAATATTTGAGAATGACCATTTATGGTGGAAACATGTTACAAAATATTATTTAAAAAAAGTTGTTAATGCAAAAATTTTTAAATTTATTTCAAATAAATTATTATAAAATTATTTTTCAGTTCAATCAAATTATAATCTTTACTTTTAACATTATTTTGTTCATGATAATCAACCTTTTCTCAAACAACGGTTATAAAGAACTGAAACATTCTTGTTTATTTCTAACATTCTCAGTTTCCGGCCAAATGTTGAACAATTATTTATAAACATTTATCGCATTCTTAGTAGAGGAGAAGCTTGAAAAAATTTCATTCCACCTTCGCGGAATTTTGATTTTGGATTTTGTAAGATTTTACATTCAATGCCGAAAGCAAAAATGCTAATAATAGCTGTTACAAACCGAACTAAAATTTCTGTTAACTCAATTGTCGATGATTTTTAACTTCCGTCATCAAACATTTTGGGAATTCATTTGTTAATGCAATAGTTGGAAGCGTATATGTATCTCATTTTACCTGTTTAGTAAAAGATGGAATTAGCTTTGTTCGTAAATGTTTCTATGTTTGATTTTCATCAAAACATAAATTTCCAGATAATGGATCGATCATCTTTTTCGTTGAAATTCAATCCACGATTTATAAAATGATTGAAAACTTTAACTTGTTTTAATAAATCAACACTTGATAAAATTCTTACTGGATTTAAAAAGAAAATTGCACTTAAAAGTTGTTTCCACTTTTTTGTTGAATAGTAATGCTTAGTTATATAAGCTAAATAAACTTAGTTTATAAGCACTGATATT